>JARHVA010001882.1:1662500-1780000 GCA_037957365.1 Torreya grandis | reverse complement strand
TGATCCTAACTCTTCTGTTAATCCTTATGAAGAAAAAGATGCCTTAGAAGAATTTGATCCAAGTATGGATAAACCAGATTATGAAGAGGAACCTTCCCCACATTGAGTTCAAACTAAAAGATCTAAATGGGATGAATCCATGACTCAGTCAACTAATCTTGATAATCTTAATAAACTAACTAAGAGTCAACATACATATCATGCTTGAATGAATCTAGATGAATGTGAACTTCAATATTTTGAGGAATCTATTCAAAATTATTGATGGAATGTTTATATGCAAGTTGAATATAAATACATAATAAAAAACTATACTTAGGATCTTATCCCATCTCCACCTAAAATGAACATTTTTGCTTCTAAGTGGATTTAAAAAACAAATATATTTCAGTTGGAAAAATTG
This sequence comes from Torreya grandis, assembly GCA_037957365.1. Classification (NCBI taxonomy): domain Eukaryota; kingdom Viridiplantae; phylum Streptophyta; class Pinopsida; order Cupressales; family Taxaceae; genus Torreya; species Torreya grandis. Next base: position 1,779,597 of record JARHVA010001882.1, on the reverse strand, counting down.
TAAAATTCAAAGCTATATTAGTTGCTCTTGGTTCTAATTAAAAAACTTGGATTGAATATGTTGAAAACTATGTTCTCATATAAAAACTGAGTACTATTGCATTGATTATTTCCATTTCATATCATACTGGTTAGATATACACCAAATAGATTTCAAAAATGTCTTCCTAAATGGTGTTATAGAAGAATAAATCTACATGACTTAGTCTAAAAGTTTCATTGAACTGAATAAATAACATTATGTTTGTATGTTAAATAAATGTCTTTATGGTTTAAATTTTTTTTCTTGAGATTTATATTCTAAAATCACTATTTATTTTAAAGAATTAGGTTTCTCTAACTATTAATCTAATAATCATCTCTTTGTAATAATTGAAAATAGTCATTTTATCTTAATTGTATTGCATTTTCTAATCGTATTATTATTATCAATTAAATTAGTTTAATCATTAAATATAAATATCAGATAAGTAAATATTTTCAAATTAATGGTATAGGCATTCTTCATAATTTTTTAGGAATAATGATATTTCAGGATAAATATTTAACCATTGTATCTCTATATTAGTATGCACACAAACTTATTTTTTAATTTATTATGCTTGATTATAATCCTACATCTACCCCTATTGATTTTTTTGTTAATATTGGTCCAAAACTTATTTATGATAAAGATAACCCCAATCTATATAGACATATATTTGGTAGTATGATAGATCTAACTATTACTAGAAAAAATATTTCATTTGTTGTAGGTGTTGCTTCTAGATTCATGCATGATCCATATTTTTATCATTGGAAATTAGAAAAATAGATAATTAGGTATGTCAAAATAACTATAAATTTTAGTTTATATTATTCTTATATTGATAATATGATGCATAGGTTCCCTTCAAAACGTTTCAACTTGCAACTCTTCACCAAAGACACTAGGCTTATAAGCCTTCCTTCTAGCCATTTTGACCTTGATTCCTATTTATTATAGAAAATTACACATATATTAGATATTATAAAGTGATTTTTTTTCCCATATCATAATACACCTATGTGTCAAATTTTGGTGGTTCCACTCTTCATCTAGGTCCATTTTTCAACTTCTAGGCCTAACCAATTAGGCCTCTCTTAGCCCTTATATGACATAGTCTTAAAAAACAAATAAAATAAGATTTTTATAGAAATAAAACCTATTAAATCACGTGAACATTGATTATACAATCAAATTTTGTGAGATTTGGCAAATTCAAACTCAAGACAATGGTGAAACCCAAATTTAGGGCTTTTTGTTTCCTGTGTCAACCCATGAGCATTAAAAAATCCATTGAGTGCATTATAAGAGGTTTAAAAAAACCAAATAAATATTATTATGTCTCTATATATGTGGGTAAATTATTCCAGTCACTAGTTGATGTTGGTCGATCCTCCTTTCACATTAACCTAATCAAAACAACCTTGATTGTGTACAAATATTAACCATCTATAGGTCTGTAGATTGTCAAAAGGGTTATATTGCATTAAAATATATTTTAAATGTTAATAAAATTTATAATAATGGTAAAAAAATTAACCTTATGATCTCAAATATTTTTATGATCAATTTTTGGATCCTTCCTTCATGAAATATAGTCAACACTCAACCATGTAAGGACTATCATAGTATACATGGGGTTTTAACCAATTTTTTAGAAATGACAAATTACTTGAGTCCTTACCTCAAGAATAACACTTATAAAATAATTTAAAAAAGATAATTATGCATTTATAACATACTTTAAAATGAAAAAAAGATCATTTAATCAAAAAATTTACACATAGTCTGCACATAACCAAAAAGACTCATAAAATAGGGGTCTACCTATTATTATCCTTGAATAATGAATAAATGGATTATGAAACTTAATTTTTTTTATCTAAAGACACATCAATAATCCTTAAAATAGGTGTATCATTATTATCCAATTCCTTTTATCAACACAATTGAAACTCACAGTGTGTAATACAATCAAAAACTCAAAAACAGGGGTCTACACACACATTTTTATTGAATAGTGTCCTCTTTATTCTTTTTATTCATAGTAATAAATAAAATAATAATAATATAAATACCTCAATTTTAAATTATTACCTTTTATATGGTAACAACCATTTTGGTAACCAACTTAGAGGAAGTTGTGAACATTCACAAGCTTACTTTGCAAAGGTGACAAGGTTCAAAAGTTAGTTTTCTATCTATAGAGAACTTTAGACCCTTGAAATGGTTATAAAGTTCATAAATAACATTTTAAAAATTTTAATTAACTCATTTAAGTATTTACAAACCCTTGAATGTACTAAACACACATAAAAATTCAAATTTTTGAACTTTCAAGTTTTGATTGGAAAATCTATATTTGAAAATTTAAACTAGTTAAATGCACTTATATGCTACAAAAAAGAAACATAAGCATGTTTTTTAGAATTTTAAGTACATATAAGGCATTCCTAAACCTTATTAAATTTAAACAAGCCAAAATTGATAAAAAAAATTCACTAAGAGTCATGTTCCTACATCATACTCCCAAGGAAGGAAAAGAGAACTCATGGGCTACTACCCATGAGTGATTCCAAAATACTCCCTCACTTTAATATGTCATTATCAGTCATAAACATTGCATAATATAATATATTATTCTTCCACTTAAATATATACTTGAAATACTTCTTGTTTTGAGTTCTTTTAGTCACCTATTTATCCAATATGCATTCCATTTCGTTTATCTTGGCCTTACGAAACTACCTTGCCCAATCTAGTTATACTGTAGTTGATTCATATGATATGTTTCCTCCTTCATATCCTTATCTATAAGGGTATAAATTTTAAATGTTGAACATAGGTGAAATTCTAACTCCACTAGGCAACTCTAATTCATATGCGTTGTTGGCAAACTTCCTGAGAATCTTGTAAGGACTTATCTTCTTAATATTTATCTTATTGTATTCACCTATTGGGAACCTTTAATTACTTATATGAGATATAAATAAGTCCCCAATATGGAAATACACTTCTCTCCTACTCAGATATTCCTGCTTCTTATACTTATCAACACTAGACTCTAAATGTTTTCTCACATGTTCATGCACCTCTTTCATTTCCATTGTAAAATCCTCACATTCAACACTTCTCTTATCCATATGTATAATATATCTAACTTCAAATACACCTCTTGGCTTCATGCCATAGACTACCTAGAATGGATTCATTCCAATTTTTCTATTGGTTGAATCATTGTAAGCATACTCTGCTTGAGGAAAAACAAGATCCCATTATTTAGGATGGTCCTTAGACAAACACCTCAACAAGTTCCCTAGAATTATATTTACCACCTTATTTTTCACTTCAATTTTAGGATGGTAAGATAAATTGAAATTCAAATTGGTGCCTAGATTCTTCCACAATGTCCTAAAGAAGTGACCAAGAAATATGGTGTCCCTATTTGAAACAATGTTAATGGGTAATTTATGAAGCCTCATAATATCCTTCAATAAAAAATTAACCACATGTGTTGCATCGTTAGCAGTTATACATGGTATAAACTGATGCATTTTAGATAATCTATCAATAACTACAAAAATAGAAACAAAATACCTTTGTGTTCTAGGCAATCCCATCACAAAATCCATATTGATGGATTCTCAAGGCCTTTTTGGGACTGGTAGGGGCTGATACAAACTTGAGTTAGTACTCTTACCCTTAGATAATAGAAAAATTTTACACCTTTACACATACCTTAATAATTATGCTTGTATTTTAGGCTAATAATAGTGTCTAGTGAAAAACTCCAATGTCTTATCAAGCCCAAAATGGCCTACCATGCTTCCACTCTACTTCTCTTGGATCATATTTCCTCTTATTGAGCTCTTTGTTACACATAATTGTACTCCCTTGAATAATAATATATTTTTAAATACATAATCCAACCAAGGTTCATTGTTGAGTGTAATTAGGTGCTTACATACATGGTATGCTTCCTTGAAGTCCTCATCATCCTACTATAAATCCTTGTGTGCCTCAATGCCAACACTCTCTAAATAAACTACATGTACCAATAAGACCCTCCTAATTAATGCATTTTCACCTTATTACTGTGTTTGATGGTGAAAGTAAAGTTTTTCATGTACTCCACCCACTTGACATGCCTTTGGTTTAACTTAGATTGATTAGATATAAACTGAAGTGCATGATTATCCATGTATAGTATGAACTACTTTGGCATGAGATAATTCCTCCATTTCTTCAATGCTTAAACCATTGTTTAAAACTCCACATCATAGGGTGAATACCTCCTATTATCATCATTCAACTTCTTACTAAAGTAGGCTATAGTCCTACCCTCTTGGCTTAGGTTAGACCCTATGGCTATACCACTTGCATCACACTCTATCTACAATAACTTGTTAAAGTCAATTAAAGCTACTATGAGCTGCTCTATGATTATTTGCTTTATGTATTAAAAACATTTTTCTACCTGCTGATTCTAAACAATGCTTTTCTTATCTCCCTTGATATTTTCAATGATGGGAGCACATATTCCAATAAGTTTTCTTATAAAAGTCCTATATAAAATTTCCAAACCATGAAAATTCCTTACCTTTCCTACTATCTTAGGTGTTGGTAACTCCATGATTGCCTTCACCTTGTTCTTATCCCTTTTCCACATGCCTTATGAAATTATAAACCTAAGGTACAATAGGTATCTTTTCATGAAATCACACTTCTTAAGGTTGATCAATAACCTCTCTTCTTGGATCCTTCTTATCACCAACTCCAAATGATGAAGGTGTTCCTCCTTGATTTGGTTGTAAACTAGTATATCATCTAGATAAACTACTAAGAACTTGCCTATGAAATATTTCAAAACCTCATTCATTAACCTCATGAAAGTGTTAGGTGCATTAGTTAAACCAAATTGCATGACCAAAAATTCATACAAACCTTCATTTATCTTGGAAGTAATCTTTTGCTCATCACTTTACCTAATTTTTATCCAGTAGTATGCACTCTTGAGGTCTATCTTGGAAAAATAACGTTCTCTAATCAAGTAATCCATCAATCCTCCATCCTGGGAAGTGGAAATATACACCTTATAGTGATCTTATTGATGTCCCTTAAATTAGTGCACATTCTCCACTCACCTTCCTTCTTTTGCACCAATACTATGGGCACTACACATGGACTAAATCTCTCTTTGATCAACTCTTTTTCACACAAATCTTGCACTTGTATTTTGATATTAGCATTATCTTATGGGGTCATCTTATATGTAGTCTTATTTTGTAGATGAGCTCCATGTACAAAGTTCATATGGTTTGTTATGCTCCTCATTTTTGGCAATCTATTGGGTAGCTCATCAATATCTATATCAGCATATATTTTAAACATTTATTGAATCTCTAAGTGCAACTCATTGATGTTAGTTGTTTTCATAATAGTCCTAGGCTTGATGACCAAAGAAAATACTGTATTTTCTTGAGGCATGGCATTCAAGAACTCTTTTCAACCTATCAACATCACATGGGAACCAACCTATTGATCACTCTCATCATCCTTCAAGGGAAGCAAAGTGTAACAAAATCCATCCTTGGTCAAGTTATATATATTTATCCTTCCATAATGAGTAGGTTGTCTATCATATTACCGATGCCTTCCAAGAAGCACATGGCACACATACATAGGGATGAATTCATAAAGCACCTTATCCCTATATATTCCAATTTAAAACTCTACCCGACTTTGTTCACTCACCATGACTTATTGTCCCTTATTCAATCATGACACCTTATATGGAGTGAGGTGAGGTAGCTTTTTCAATCCAAGTTTGTTAACCATTTCTAATAAAATAAGATTATTTGTACTTCCTAAATCAATGACCATATTATAAAATTTATCTTATCAATTATAAGATGTATTGAAAAGATTATTCCCTTATGGTGGCTCCTTCTCATTGGGTGTCTCAATCAATAGCCTCCTCATAAGCAATGATTCTCCCACTTTAAGATCTACTACTTGTGATGGAGAGCAAACACTATCTTCCTCTCCTCCTTATGTAATCTAATTTCTCCCTTTATTATTTGGGATTCTTGTTGTCTAGTCCTCTGTATACTCTCATTACATAAGGGAAACTTATTTACTTCACCTGAAACACTTGCCTTCAAATCCACATGATCCTCTAGCCCTTGATGAATAACCACCTCTATTAGAAGGTCTTCTACCTCTAAATCCACCTCTTGATTGAGAAGACTACTATTGTGAATTCCTTGATTCACTTTGGAGATTTATTTGTAAGATATTTATACCCCATTTATACCCTATACCTTTAAAATTTCTGCCCGTTCCTCTATTTTTCTGATTACACATCCTATTTAACTTATCTTCAGCCTTGAGTGCAAATTGGTAAAACTCCTTTAGTGTTATTTGGCTCACTAGTGCTAGTTCATCATATAAGTTGTATATTAAACCATTCAAGTACCTTTAAACCTTATCTTTATCCTCCTCAACATGACCAAAATTGATGTTCATCTTAGATAACTCTTCTATGTATGCCTTTACACTCATTTCCTTTTGTTTCAAATTCTGAAATTGTCTAAATAAGTTTGTCTTATAATCACCTGGAAATAATTTGCCTTTGATCTTGGAAATTATTATGTCCCATGAAGTGATATTTCTCTTCCCCTTATTTTTTATCTCATCTTAGGTGAATTCCAACCACAATGAATCATGCCCCTTTAGCTTGGTTCTTGTAAACTTGACCTTCTTGTCATCAGGTACATCTTCATACTCAAAGTATTTATCTAACCCATTCACCCAATTCATGAGTTCATATCGATAATTTTTTTGTACATAAGTGGGTAATTACACATTTTTTTTGTAACCTTGACTCGTGTTCACATTCACAAGTCTCTTTACACCTTGATCTTTAGGTCGTTCAACTATCTCCTCTCCCTCTACTTCTTCCTGGTCTTATGGATCATCTTCCCTATCATGTAAGTCCCCTGTTAGGATTCATTTTCTTTGGTTTATTTATAAATAATTTATCCTTTCATCCAAGCTTAATCTATGTTCCCTTAACTTTTTCAACATAACATCTTGGTTTCCTTGGTTTATTACTACACATCCTATATTTCTCATAGGTGGCATTATGAACCTTATATAGGCAATCTGTTAAATAGCTATCAGTTATTCTCTTCTCCCAATAATATTATCTCTCAAAATTTTTCTTAGGTATTAAATGTTAGACATGATACCAAATTTATGCATAGGTTACCTTTAAAATGTTTCAATTTATAACTCTTCACCAAACACACTAGGCTTCTTAGCCTTCCTTCTAGCCATTTTGACCCTATTTCCTATTTAGTCTAGAAAATTATAATTATATTTGATCTTCTAAAGTTAAAATATTTTTTCCCTTATCATAATTCACTTATGTGTTAATTTTTATGGTTCCACCCTTCCTGTAGGTCCACTTTTCAACTTCTAGGCCTAACCAATTAGGCCTCTCGTAGCCCTTATATGACACAGTCTTAAAAAACCCATACAATAAGATCCATATAGACCTAAAACCTATAAAATAAATTTTATCATGTGAAAATTGATCAGACTACCAAATTTTGTGAGATTTGGCTAGTTCAAACTCAAGATAATGGTGAAACCCTAATTTAAGACTTTTTATGGCTTGTGTGAACTTGTGAGCATTCAAAAACACATTGACTACATTTTAAGAGGTTTTAATGAACAAAATTAAGATTATGAGGTCTATATATACATGGGTAATATTTTACATTCAGTATTTAATTTTGGTCAATCCTCCTTTCATGTTAACCTAATCAAAACAACCTTGAATATGTATAAATATTAACCATCTACAAGTCTGTAGACTACCAAAATGGTTATATTACATGCAAAGCTAGTTTAAATTTTAAGAAAATTTATAATAATGGTCAAAGAATTCACCTTATGATCTATAATATTTTAATGATTAATTTATGGATCCTTCCTTCATGAAATACAGTCAACACTCAACCATGTAAGGACTATCATAGTATACAAGGGTTCCTTGCCAAGTTTTGAGCAATGGCAAATGACTTGAGTCCTTCATTCTATAAAAAAAATTATCATACAATATAAAACATATATTAATGTATTTATAACATAGTTTGAAATGAAATAAACATCATTTAATTATAAATTTTACACATAATCTGCACATAATAAAAAAGACTCCCAAAACAGGGGTCTTCCTATTATTATCCTTGAATAATGAATAAATGGATTATCAAACTTAAAATTTGTGATATAAAGACACATAAATAATCATTAAAATACATTAATAATTAATGTCTAATTCCATTGACTAATACAATTGAAACTCATAGTCTATAATATGATCAAGAACTCAGAAATAGGGGTCTGCACACACACTTTTATTGAACATGGTCCTCTTTATTCTTTTTATTCAAAGCATAAAATAAAAATACAAGAATATAACTTCCTATATTTTAAATTATCACCTTTTATATGGTGATAACCATTTTTGTAACCAACTTGGAGGAAGTTGTCAACATTCACAAGCTTACTTTGTAAAGGTGACAAGGTTCAAAAGTTAGTTTTCTATGAATAAAGCACTTTAAACCCTTTAAATGGTTCAAAATGTCCCTAATAAAATTTTAAACAAGTTTATGAAATTTTTTAAGAATTTAAAAATCCATCAAAGTCCTAAACACACACCGAAATTCAAAATTTTAAACTTTCTAGTTTTGGCGGGAAAATATATATTTGAAAATTTAAACTAGTTAAATGCACTTCCATCCTACCAAAATGAAAAATAAACAAGTTTGGGGAATTTTAAGTCAATCTAAGGCATTAATATACCTTATTAAATTTAAAATTACAAAATTGACAAAAATTACTCCCTAAGAGTGATGCTCCTACATCATAATACTAATTTATATAGTTGTTTTGATGATAACCATTCTAGTGATATTATATATCATAATTTTACTTTAGGATTTACGTTTAAGTTTGGTACAGGTGTTATCACTTTGAGAAAAAAAAATTAACCTATTGTTTCCATCTCTTATACAAAATTAGAGTATCAAAGTACTATGGTAGCTGATAAATAATCCATTTGGATCCAAAGGTTGTTAGAAGAAATCCATTTTGATATTTTTCATAGTACCACCTATTGATGTGGGTTTTATGCACACTTTAGAGAGTTTTAAATGAGATAAACTCTAATATTTTGGGAACCTTATGGAACTAGGCTCCAATTTAGGGCACAAGTTATAACTGTGGTTAGAATAACTAGGTGGTGGAATAATAGGTTGAACCTATGGGTTATTCAACCAAGTTTGTGGGTGGATGTGTGGATTCTAATAAATAGGATAAATAACTAGATGATTTGTATGGGTGGAAAAATAATCTATGGTGTTTAGACTTAAAATAAACTTCAAAAAGAGGGAAGGATAAGGTAGAAATAAAATTTTATGTCTCTGAACAAGAATTTCTTAGTCTTTCTCTTTATAGGATAAGTATATCAAGAAATAGTGTTTACAGTTTTTAGATTTTTCACACTCATGAACAAACATATCTGGTATTATGGGTATATGGAAATAGGTTGTTTATTGGTCTCAAATAATTTTTTATCCTTTTAAGGATGTTGTTGCATACCTTTATAAAATAGATTATATCTTGGATCAATAAGTTATCTAGGGCAACTATTGCTCACACCTAGAATATTATATCAAATGAGACACTTCTATACACTTTAAATTATAAAATTCACTTATGATAATCATATAAATAAGTAAAACATATTTATATTCAATAGATCTTGCAAATTTAAGACTAATATTCATTAATATTATATCTATATTCATCCATATCATTGGCACACATGAATTATTGACTCAATTACATAAAAATAAACTTCAAATTCATTAACATAAAAATGGAATAAGAAAGAACAAACATATTTTCATGATAATGAAATCCTTGATTTGTTCTTATATTTCATTCAAAACTTTGACCCTTTGAAACAAGGGTTCTACATGTATATATAGATGTGAGGGAAGGGGTCACCTCATCCCCCAAGATTAGAACACTATATTTACATATTGATATAATATAAGATAATTCTAGGTTACATATAAATCCATTACAAATATCTTAGTCATGCAACATGTGCATGCTACCCAAAAATTCAATAAACTATTCTCTCTCTCTCTCTCTCTCTCTCTCTCTCTCTCTCTCCTCTCTCTCTCTCTCTCTCTCTCTCTCTCTCTCTCTCTCTCTCTCCTCATCTCTCTCTCTCTCTCTCTCTCTCTCTCTCTCTCTCTCTCTCTCTCTCTCTCTCTCTCTCTCTCTCTCTCTCTCTCTCTCTCTCTCTGTGTGTGTGTGTGTGTGTGTGTGTGTGTGTGTGTGTGTGTGTGTGTGTGTGTGTGTGTGTGTGTAAATAAGACTTAACTATTCACTTATGATAATTACATGTAAAATGTACAAAATTATCTTTTATCTAAATTATCTCTTACTTTATTTGTCTCAAAATTGTCATGATAATTGTAGTAGTACTAGGGGACTGACAACATAGTAACTGGAGTTGCACTTGAAGATGCAGTAGTTGATTAAAAGGTGGTTACCATGGGAATAGGAGTTTGAGGAGGTGTTGACATGGATTTTTTTTTATTGGTATTGTAGGTGAGGTTTCCATAGTTGAACTAGTATGTGGAAATTGTTGGGCTAATTTCTTCTTTGCATCCAAGTCCTGACAGTGGTTGTATGACTTAATGTGTTGTGTTGTAATTAAGTATATATCTAGGAGGTGTGGCCTAGTCACCTAGATAATCTCCCCCATTACCTTGTTATGTTCTATCAAGATTTATCTAAAGACAACCCTTCATACTTCCACCTCTATGTCCTTCTTCCTTGATGTGCTCATTTTATCCTCAATGTCTTTTAGGCTCAAACCTTGTAGGATTTGCTTGAAGATGTTGGAGGCTTGTTTAATCATTTGGTCAAATATATCTTGGTCACCAGCCTACCTCTATTATTTCTAATTATTAAAAATTCCAATCCTATCAAAATATACTTTACCTCTTTCTCTTGATCAACTAAATTATTAATTTAAGCCTCAGAGGACAGTACATAGTCTCAAGCATCTTGTGTTCTTATCAATGTTAAATTTAAAGCATTAGATGCTTCTAATGGAGTAATCAAGTCCAAATGGTTGAGTGACTTATTATGGGTATATACCATCAAAAAATTAGATTAATGTCATCTTACTTATGGTATTTAAATATTTTGGTTATGTTATTCACATGTGCATCAAATCTAACTTTGAAAGAATGAATATAATAAAAAATATCATATAACTTGAGGGTTGCATCCTACACATCATGATCAATTCCTTGAGGAAATTTAATCTCTTATTTCTCTCTCATGTCTCTAAATCTTGATCAAGCTCCTGTCTATCCATTTTAGACCTTGATGTATGGAAATGATGGCTTCTGTATGTATATCCATATATGACTTCAAGTCCTCAATATAAGGGGACTAACCATTTTTCATGTTATACCTCTAACTTAGGGAGTAGACTTCTTCTCTCTCTTCCATGATTAAGGTTTTTTTTGAGTTATCCTCAATTTTCCTCTTCCTTACCCTTTATACTGATGTGGTGTCTTTGTGAAACAAAGATCTCACCATTGGTAATTTTTCATCTTTAGATTGGGCCTCTGAGAGCTTGAGGCTACAAATTCCTAGCCTAATCTAGAAGAGTGATATTTGAGGGATATGAGGGTTTCACTTCTACTTGATCATGTTCTTTAGGTTCTTGATGAATTTTTGTGGAAGGATTAGGCATTGCAATTCAAATAATCTTTGACCAATCTATGTTTCCATAATATGGCATTAGATGGATAACAAAGACTGGATGCCTCCTAGGTGCCATTTTTGTTATTAACACTGGTTATAGTGGTGCGATTGGAAGAAGGAAAGGAAAAACCCAATTGGGTAGATGAAGGTGTAATTGAAGTGATGGATTGAGAAATGGATAGAATGGATAGAGCTAGTGTTGATGGGGTGGATGTTAATGGAATGGAAATCAAAGGGATGAAAACCATAGGGCTAGAAACTAGAGCAGTGGAGGGAAGAGTAGGTAGAGTGGTTGTAAGAATAATCATAGATGAATACAAGAAAAGTAAACCTATAGAGATTGTCTATTTGGGGATGAATGTGGAAACCACTAGCCTAGGGGTGATAGAAATTATGGGTAAGGACATCAAAGGAGAAAACTTAAAGGAGATGTGAGCAAGGGATCCTTACCAAATGATTCACTTATGATAGGTGCCTTAGCCTTGAGTGATTTTAGGATTAGTACCTTTACCTTTTGTATTTCCTCCTCATCCACCTCTTGGGTTGGAGGGGTTTGTGGTCGGTATCCCTTAGCCTTCCTTTGATATGTCTTTTTGGTTCTACCTACCTATGGGCCTATGGACTATTATAGAAGAAGAGGGGGACTAGTGCTTGATATTGGGGATAAGGTACCCATTGTTTCCTCTTAATTGTATGAATCCAAGCATATAATCTCATATTTTACTTATGAACTACCTCTTGTTATAGTCAGCTCATCAGCCATCAATTCAATAATTTTAACTTGGGCTAGGAGACCTTATTATTATTTTACTTGTATGGAGGTAGACAACTATACTCCCTCGACTTGCTTATCCTAAAATTTAATATTTGGTGCCTCAAATACCAATTGATATTAGTCTTGAGGTTTGCCTTGAGATAATTGGGGATCTAGCTCTTATTTTTCCAATTGTTTTGATTACTTGCCACTATAAAATTTTAAGGATATCCATCCCCAAGGAGGTGGAATATTTAAATTTACTTCATTGAGTTTTACAAATGGATTTTTATAAATCACTCTCAAAGAGTCCTTAGTCAATCCAATAGTTGTGGCCCTTTCTTTGACCTCATCATTATCCTTGGAATTCATGAAGAGAAAATCATGATCCATTAGCTCATGTTTTTAGGTAAGTCTAAGGGTATGAATTTTATTTTGGACCTTACCATGAAGATCTCAGTCTCTATGAGGAAGGGTAGGTAATGCATAAGCCTTATTGGCATTGCTAACCTCCTTAAACTAATTGAAAATGGTATATCTCATTTTCCAAATGTGGATGTGGGATCCATGGAAGGTGGCCTTATTGTTTTTAGTCAATTTTTCATCAATGTTATTCAAAATTTGACATGTTATTCCCTACTTGGATACTTTGTATAGAATAAACTTCAAGATCTTAAGAGGATCTACCTTGTGGCCTTCCACTATGATTACTATGTAGTCTAGATAGAGGTAATAATATCCAACATTACTGTCAAGTGTTTAGGCTATGCTATGGTAAATTATTTCCAAAGGCCGACCATGTAATTCCAACCAGACCTGAGGGTAAAGGTTCTCAGTGATCTAGGATATATTCATCATATATGAATATATGAGCACAAAAATATAGTAGTCACAAATCCTATTCTTAATTAATTCAATGTTAGGATCGCATAGGAATCCATTGTGTCTATATAGAGTCCCCATGAATACATCTATTAGATAGGATATCATGTAGAAATTTCCATTAAGTGGCCTCTTACCCTTATGCAAACCTTGTTGTTAGAGCTGTGAATTAATCACTTCCTCTAGTACATAGGTGTGATCTAAGGTGATTAGTAGGTCTAATAGGGGAACCCAATTGAGGTAAATTAAGTAGATACTTACATGGCCAAAAAACATGTTCAATAGTGCCATTCCCAAATGATTTCCCGTTCTAAAGTGGGTGATGGGGATAGGGATCTTAGCATGCTCTTTCAAAGTGAAACATTCCCTAGTGACAAAACACCTTGATAATGCCCACTCCTCATTATCTGATGCATAACCATCTTAAATAATAATTAACATCTGTAAGTGGTATGATCAAATGCATGTTAAATGATTTTCCTACAATATATTTGATAACAAAGTTTTGTCTACATAATGAATGTATACCCCATCCATCATTCTTCCTTCAAAGATGAGGCTTCATTGTAGATCAATACATAACATAACTTCTAACTTTGTGGCTATGTAGTGTAGGGATTGATGTTTGAAAGGGGCAAAGTCCTTTACTAGCTACTTATATTTAATTTCAATGTCATCTTTGAGTGAAAATGAATCTACATTCTCCACCACTTCCCACAATGGTGAGTAATTTTGATATCATCCATTGAATGTAGTAGCTTAAAACATAGTATCCAAGTACTCTATAGAATCCTTTATTGAGAACTTGGATAGTGTTGGGGTTCATTTTTAAGACCTATACTATGATGTCATGGTGATTTTACTAACTCTAGTATACTCCAAACTTTTGATAATAGAACCTCTTCACTCATCTAAATTTTGTAAATCACAAATCACCATGATAGTAGTTAGGGCTTTTGGGATAGCTTAAGGCTAAAGATTACCTGATCTCAAATATGGAATTATGTAAACTTGGATGGGGGATCAATGTAAATATATTTCTTATATTTATTTCTAGTTTGTCTGCCATTACTCATTAAAATTTATGAACTCATCACCTTCATTCAATTTGAATTATACCACCTTTTCCTAATGTACATGCCACATAGGATGACTTGTCATTAGGGGTGACACCATGTAACCTTTCTTCTTTTTGAATTTGTAATTATGTATCCTAGTCAATGTTAGTTTACCTTTACCTTTGAACAAAAAATAATCAGAAGCATAAAATGTTTTTCAGAAATATATGCTCCCAAAGTTCCAAAAATAAAAGTTTCCAAAACAAATTTACCGATGACTAAGGTCATCAAAGGAACACTTCCAATGAAAAGTATACAAAACAAATTTTTTAAAATGAAAGTTTCCAACACAAAATTTCTAAATAAAAGTCTCTAAAGTATAAGTTTTTGACATAAAATCCTCTGATGATAATATTTTTGAAATAAAGTCACTAACATAAGCCTTCTAAAATAAAAAGTTCCTGAAGACTAAGTTTTTGATGAATAATTTTTTAAAAATAAAAGATCATGAATAATTTTATGGATGAAAATATACCAAAGGTGTTTTTGAAGATAATCTTCCAAAAAAAACCTACTAAAGTAAATATTTCGTGGACCAAACTTACTAAAGTAACCTATCAATGAAATCTATCAAAAAAAAGTTGTCTACGTGAATGTTTTTGCAATGAATGTTTTTGAAGATAAATTTATGAGTGAAAGCTTCTGATATGGAATTTTGCTAATGAATAAATAATCTAAAATAAGAAAATATACATACCTATCATGCAAAGCCATTCTCTCTATGTTTTTCATTAATATGTTATTCTCAATGAATACTTCCAAATGAGAAAAGTATTCCATAACATCATTCAATGTTAAAAGCATCAAATTGATATAGATAATAAAAGTATCAAAACCATTAAAACTCATATTACCCTTTCATGATATTTATTATTTCCAATAAAAAAATGGGGTCCCACTTTTTAAAGAAAAATATAGAGTGGGGTGTGTTGAAAAAAATAAATGATGACTCATAGGGGTGAATACTTAGAGTTTTCAAGAACCCATAATCAATGGTTTTTTAATCCCAATATAAACCATAAATTTAACATAACATAAATGAATAAACTAGAAATAGAAAGATGCCTTTAAAAATCTTGTGCAACATACTACATTTATTTACACCTTGAATAAGTTTACGAAAAGTGTTGTTCTTTACCTCTTATTTCATGTTTTTAGAAAAGACACAAGGGTGAGCTATAAGTTTAAATTTGATTGGGAATTAGGTGTATAGATGAAGAGTTTGGGAATTTCATTGATGCCATATAGGCATCCATATCACTGAAAAAGATACAATTGATCACCTATTCCTCTTTATTTCATATTTTTCATGATGCGTTATGCATTGATCTTGTTTCATCATGTCTGTTTTGAATCCTTTTTGACTTTCTTCATGATTTTTAGATCATGCCTTATTTTTTTATATATTTTTTGTTTTATTTTAGAAAGAGGTAAAAGTGACCACCATCAGTTACTCTTAGTTAAAATTTTGGCTTTATCAAAATGTCCTAGTCAACTCTTGCATATGTATATGATTATTACCTTGTACAAGTATTTTTATTTTATGTACACTTGATCCAAGGAAATAACAAAAATTTTATAAATTTTCATAGAATTATTATAGTATATTTCACATAACTAATGAAATCATTAGTTATAAGACATATTCATGGCTAACTCCCTCATTGCTTAGCTGGATTATAAGTCCTAGTCTATAATATGCATTATCCCTTGATTCAAGTTAGATTCAAAACACCCCAAACTATGTTTGATTATACCTAGACTAACCATAATTTGACTATCATGAAATCAAAAGAAAACTACTCTAATAAATAAGAACTAATATAATAAAAGAAAACATTAAGAAGTAGGAAACTAATTAATAAAGCAAATATATTCTACTTATACCTCTACCAGAACATCTTATTATTATTCAAGGGACCTTTGTAGATGGGGCAACCATGAAGTACTGCTTTAAAAATTTCATATTCACTTGATATGTCATATTGTTACCTTGAATATCCTTTGAACTAAAAGCATTATTTGCAAAAATATTTTATATTTCATATGATGCTATCCTCAGTTGGGTAAGATTACCATGCATTCTTTTTTTCTGATGGGTTTTATCCCATAACAACACCAAGTTAAATATCCTAAATGATTTAAATTTTGCTCTTCTATCAAACCATCTCTTGGTGATGTCACGATGTTTATTAAAGATTTGCAATGATTTATCCATGGAGTATTCCATTTTGATGATGTCTAGTAGTCCAGACTCTATTTTATCATTGGACTCCATGTATTCTTGTTTAAACTAATATTTTGACAATTTTAGCATGATTGGGAGCACAATCTATATTCTATATACCAGTAGATATGGTGAAGCTTTAAGGGCAAACGTATGCCTTGTCTAATCTACCCATAGTGCATACTTTAATAAGAGGTGCCATTCACTTAGTTTATCTAAATTTAACATCTTGATTACATCTGTAAAGTTATTATCAGCTGACTCATCCAATCTATTCCATTGTAGGTAATAATTTAAGGATGATCTAATTCTAATTTGATTATCATGGGCCCACTCAGTAAACTTACTAATTGGAATATTGTCCCATTATAATAAACTAAAGATATGGGAGTGTCAAACTTGGTTATGATATTTTCTTCAAGAAAACATATTACATTTTTGGCTCTAGAGTTCTAAGTGTCTATTATCTCTATCCATCTAGTATAGTAATCTTAGTAGTGAGCATAAACTTGTGTCTGGCTCAAGAATTTGGATTTATTACACTAATGAAGTCTGAGCCACATTAGTAAAATGACCTAACTTAAATTATAGGTTGTAGTGGTATGGTTTCATGTACATCCCATGTTCCAATAAGGAGAAAATGAATAATACCCAAATATCAATATTCTTGGGAGACTTGTGTTCGATAGACCTCTTTAATAGTGATACATGGGTATAGTTCAGTCATCAATAAAAATATGATTTATCCTCTAATGGTCCTAGATGGTTTTATTTCAATATCAAATTCTTGTAAATTTTCCATCCACTTACCTCTATGCTCCCCCATTTCATTGTGTCCAAGTGTGAGATTGATAGCAAGATCGTGTACTATGGAAATAGTTTTATTCTAGACGATGTAGTGTCTAAATTTTTTGACTATCTTGATGAGAGTGAAGATTTGTTTGTCAATTATGGAATACTTAAGCTCTATATCTTTCAATTTGTTACTAATAAAGGCAATCATATGTTCATTTTATTCCCTTTTCTATGTAATTATTATAAAAATAGTATGTTCTAAGGTGAATAAATATAAGTAAAAGTCCTTGGTAAAATCAAGGCTTTAAAACACTAGGGATTATGAAATATTTTTTTTTATGTCTTGGAAGGAATTATTAGCTTTAGGCATCCACTCCATTTTGAATTTCTATTTGAGCATTATATTTAGGGGTCTAACAATATATGTGAATCTAGATATAAATTTCCTTATGAAATTTATCTTTCCAAAGAATGATTTAAGTTCCTTTTTGCTATTTTGAAAGATTATCTTTAATATACCCAAAATCTTGTTTGGGTCAATGATTATCCCATCCTTGGTAAGTATGTGGCCTAAAAACTTACCTTTAGTAATGTTGAATATGTTTCTCCTGGGGTTAAGTGGTACCCTAAATTTTTTGCACCTCTTAAATATATTCTAAAGATGGTCAATATGACCAGCTCTATTTTTAGATAAAATAGTGAGATCATCCATGTATATAATGATTCTCTTATCTATTATTCCTTGGAATGCATGATCTAATTATCTTTTAAAATTCATGCTAGTGTTGATCAATCCAAATGGCATTCACTTATATGCATATGTTCCACAATTCATAATACATGATGTTTTCATCCTATCTTCTAATTCGACCAGTACATGATCTTAGCCTAAAAGTACATATAAAATAAACATCATCTTAGAGCCACTTATGATTTATATTACCTCATCTAAAGAGGGTAAAGGGTAATTTTCCTTCTTTGAATCTTTTTTCATATTTTTGAATTTGATGCATAGTCTGATCTCACCACTCTTTTTCCTAACTAAAACTAGATTGGTGATCCAAGTTGAATGTCTAAGAGGAAGGACAATTCTAGAAATCATTAGTTTTTACACTTCCTTATAAATTAATGGCTCCAAGATAGGATTAACCAACCTATAACTTTGTCTAAATGGTTTATGATCAAGATTGAGTGAGATTATATGGGTAATGACTCTAGGATTGAAAATACTTAAGTCATCATAACTCCATGTAATTACATCTTCATACCTAATAATAAGTTCCTTAACTCTTTAAATTTCTTCAAGTGTGTAGCTTACGATGATATTGATGAAGTGTGTGTTATTCTCATCACCAACATTTTTTGGACTAAATTCTGATTCATTAACCTTTAACTTACTCTGTGATTGGGCTTGAGGATCTGTGTCAAAGGTCCTTTCTAGGGAAACCATTCCCAATGGGAGTCAAATCACTTATATCTAGATAACACCTTCTTCATTCAATTATTTATGGAACCCATGGTTTCTTTCTTCATCATCAATTATTTGAGATTTGAATTATCCTAAATTTATAAAAAATTGGAGAATTTATTGTTCAACATCAAATAATAGAAATTTTTATACATTGTGTTATTTTTAAGGAAATAGAACCAATTCAATAGAGAACTTATGTATTTTTACTTGTATAAGGGTGACAAATTTGTTTCTGAAGTGGTTAGCGAATTAGCAACTCCATTCTATTCTCTTAGGATAGATACTATTTTGAAAGCTTCAAATGATTCTATTAAATCCCAAGATCTATGATTATAATTATTTAGTTATGACAACTTCCACTAATATTTATTTATACCTAGTTTACCATGAGTTCATAATCTCCATGTACCAACAGTTATTTGATGTTATTCTTGAGTGCAAATTATAATCCTAGAATCAAGGCTCTATACTCTGATCAATTATTGGTGCATAGGTATTGGATATTGAATGATTATACTAACTTATATCCTTTTGGATTGATAAATTTAATACCAACACCAAATTCTTTCTTAGATCTAGATCTATCAAAATAGAGGGTTAATAACTAGGTAGGACCCAAAATTTATTTTTATACTTCACTCCTCATGGTAAATGTATAAATTCTAAGACAAGGAAATTTAAAATTTATCTCCTCATTTTAAGTATTATATTTCATAATAGGATGCTTCAATATTGGTTCTCTATCAATTTTGATCTAGTTCTCTATTCCTCTTTATGGTAGCCAAATATGTGGAAAATCCATGGAAAGATATCCATTTAGCACTTGTGACCAATCTCTGCTCAATAATAACACATGTCCTTCAGGAATATCAACTAAAAAGATGTTGAGAGTCCTTTATACCCTAGGTTATGAATCAACTTTAATTCTTACATCATTCATCTCTCCCAATATAGACACTACCATTTTATATATCTCTAACACAATCCTCTTAGATGGATTTGATGTTAAACCAAGATTTTGACAAATAGAATTCGGCATCACTATTACTAAAGCTCTTGAATATACCAAGAAATTGTATATATTCATATAAAATGAATTAACGGTTAGCAAGAAAGGAGGAACATTTGGCTTTGTTTTTTATATAACATTGAAGTTGGTTGCCTTAGACATTTCTACAATAGACTTGCTAGTGATGGATTTCCATAAGAGCTCATTTTGTTCTATGATTTATGTCAATTCATGAAAAGTAATATTGGCCTTGATTTTCTTCATATTCTCAATAATATTATATCCTCCTTTATTTTTTTCCTCTTTGTGTTGAGTCTAATCATTTCCTTTATGGGGAGGAGGATTATTATCAGCCTTGGGATTTGGAGGGATAATTGCATTATTAGGAGGATTAAAACTAATGAATGGCTACCTCTTCCTCATATTATAATTATTATTATTAAACTATTAGAATTCTTGCACTTCATCAAAATTATCCTCTAGGATATTATCATCTTCACTAGGAAAGCTTGATTTGAATTCCTTAAAAACCATAGAAAAAATGGAAGGGATAGATTCATGAGGCAGATCTAGAGGATTCATCATTTGATCTTATTTGATCATCTCTCTCTAAAATATTTTTAAGGTTGCATAGAATTATATATAGTCTAACTCTCCATGATGAGATGTGTTATAGATTGTGTAATGGTTAGGCAAAGTTGTTTCCATGATATTGATCTCAATTATCTTATTGGATTGTTATTGGTTTGAATTATTAGTGGGCCTATTAAAAGGCTTGTTATATTTTAGAAAGGAATAATTTTGATTGTAAGTCTGAGTATTGGTATTACTCATCATCTTATGCATATTAAAAAAGTCATTGTTCAACTTAAGAACCATTCTATGTATAGAATCCAATTCAACATTGTTATAGTTAAAACCATGAGTGACTGTTGCATTGGAATGATCCTAATGTTGATTATGTTGTTGATTATTTATTTGTGTATGATTAGTCAAGAAATAATAGTTTTGATTCATTGTTTGTCACTTCATGGGAAAAAAAGTGTATATCTAATTTTGATTGAATGTCAGATCATTCTAATTTGCATGTGGGATTGTAATCAGGGATGGAAGTCCATTATTGAATGATTGACCTCTTATATTGTGATGGATAATATATGGATTGATATGCTTATCTATGTTGATGGCTTCTTTAAATGCCAAAACTAGTGTATTGGTAGCATTATCTCTTTGTAATAACACTAAAATGATTGGATCTAGGGCATTATTGTATATTTTGAGTGTTAGATTCTCATTTAGCTTATACATGACATTCAATAAGGTATACATATTCTCAAATCTTATATTAAAGGCTTGGATGGACTTGTTAGGCTACCTTTTCATGTTGGTAAAGAGATGATATACTAAACCTGGATTAGTTATCTATCCAAATTCTGCTAATAATGTATCTTGAAACTCAACCCATGAGGTCATAGAATGTTCCTACAAATTGAGATACCAATAATAAGAATAATCTTGTACAGTAAATGGAAAAATATTTCATGCAACATCCTCATGGATAAAATTTATTCATATTAAGGAGGCCTTGAAAGATTTAATATGTTCCTCAGCCATCCTCTGACTTGAGGGGGAGAAATTAGGTAAATACTTATTTAGATTCCTTAGTAAGTCATGTTGGTCCCTAGGGATGGTAATGGTGTATTTGATTAATCAAGATTGGGCCATAAGAAGATTGATAAGTAGGGCATTCCTTATAATGGAATGTGTTTAGGCTCAACATATCTTAGGGATGATAGGTATGGGTTTATGCCTCCTACATCATGACAAAGTTGAAACCAAAAGGCTAGTTTGGGCCCTAGACATTGTTAATCTCTTAGGTATTCTTATCATGACAGGTCCCCTATTTATTAGGAAAGTAAAAAGTGTTCCTTTGTTCTAACACCATATTTTTATCTCTATTGATGTGGGTTTATTCACACCTTAGAGATTTTAAAACAAAGTAACCTGTAATGTTTTGAAAATCTATATAGAACTAGGTTACAATCCGAGGCATGACTTGTAGGTATATGATTAGAACAACCAGGTGGTGGAATATCAGGTTAAACTTATGGCTTGTTCAACCAAGTTTGTAGTTAGATGTGTGGATGATAATGAAAAAAAAAATCACTAGTTGAGTTGGATGGTTGGAAGACTAATCTATGGTAGGAAGATTTAAAAGAAACTTCAAAAAGAGGGAAGGGTAAGGAAAAAGGGAAGTTCTATCTTTAAACAATAATTTCTCAATCTGTCTATTTATTGGACAAGTATATCAAAAACTAGTGTTTGTTGTTTATAGCTTTTGCACACTCATGGACAAACATGGATGGGAGTTTGGGTATTTAAATATAAGGTGATTATTGGTCTAAACTAAAGGTTTCTCTTTTTAATTATGTTGTTGCATTCATTTATACAAGAGATTATATCTCAGATCAAGAATTTATCTAGGGTAGCTATTTCTCACACCTAGAATACTATATCAAATAAGACACTTATAAATACTTTGGATTACTAATTCAATTTAATTTAATTGTATAAATCAATGAAACATATCAATCTTCTTTATTTGGTGACATCCATTACTAACATTGACTAACATAATAGTCAAGTTCATTTGTATCATTGACACACATCTGAATTATTGACTTAATTACTTACAAATAAACTTCAAATTCATTATCATAGAAAGGGAAGAATAAATAAAAAACATAATTACATGACAATCAAATCCTTGACTTTTTCATTATTTCATTCAAAACTTTGACCCTTTGAATATAGGGTTATACATGTATATATAAATCTTAGGGAAGCGTTGTCTCATCCTCTAAGATTATAACACTTTGTCTACATATTGAAAACTATAAGATAAGTCCAAGTTACGTATCAATGCAATAAAAATATCCCAATCATGCAACATGTGGATTCTAGCCAAAAAAATTAATTAATTACAATATATATATATATATATATATATATATATATATATATATATATATATATCTATATATATATACAACTAAGACTTAATTATCCAATTATGACTACTACATGTAAAATGTAAAAAATTAACCTTTATCTAAATTGTCTATTACTTGAATTGTCTTAAAACTATCATGGGAATTGTAGTAGTACTAGGGGTTGATGACATAGTAACTAGAAGTTGCATTTGAAGATGCACCAATTGATTAGTTGGTGGTTAGCATGGGAATAGTAATCTGAGGAGGTGTTGATGTGGTGGTTTCTATTTTTGGAACTATGGGTGTGGTTGGCATAGTGGAACTAGTAGGTGACATTTGATTTGATGCTTTCTTGTTTACATCTAATTCTTGGTAGTGTTTATACACCTTAGCATGTTGCTCTTTGATTAAGTTCATATCTAGGAGATGTGTGTTAGTCACCCTACTTATCTTCCCCATAATTGTGTTATGTTATACCTTTGTTTATATAAATATAATCTTGAATACTTTCACCTCTATAGCCTTCTTCCTCATTTCACTCAATTTGGACTCAATGTCTTCTAGGCTCAAACCTTGTAGACTCTACTTGAATATGTTAGAGGGTTGTTTTAAAAATTTGGTAAAATACATCTTATGTCACCATCCTCCCTTTGTTAGCTCAAATTGTTATCAATTCTAATCGTATCAAAATCTACTCAACCTCTTTATCTTGCTCAGCTAACTTATTGACTAAATCCTCAAAGGATAGTACCAAGTCTCAGGCCTCTTGTGTTCTTCTTAATGTTAAATTAAAAAAAATAGATGAATATAATGGAATCATCAAGTCTAAATGGTTAAATTCCTTATTAGAGGTATATAACACAAATAAATTCAACTTATTATCATATTGATTATGGATTATGAATAATTTACTTATTTTATTGACATGTGGAGCCAATCTGACTCTCAAAGAATGAATAAAATCAAGAATATTGTATAACATTAGGGCTAGATCATGTACATCCTAATAAATGCCTTAGGGAACCTGAATCACTTGTTATTATTCTCTAAGTGTCTCTAACTCTTCCTCAAGCTCTTGTCTAGACATTTTGGTCCCTTCATGTATGGAAAATATGGATTCTATATGGGTATCCATAAATGAATTCAAGTCTTCAACATAAGGTAAGTAACCATTTTTCCTATTATACCTCTTAATTAGGGAGTATACTTATTACCTCTCTTCCATGATTAAGGTTTTTTCTAAGCTATTTTCAATTTTATACTTCCCCACCCTTTGTACTAATTTAGTGGCTTTGTCAAACAAAGAGCTCACCATTATAATTTTTTTATCTTTAGATTGGGCCTCTTCAAGGTCAATGATAATAATTACTTAGCTTAGTCTAGAAGAGTGATCTTTGAGGGATATAATATTTGTGCTTCCACTCGAGCATGTTCTTTCTCATTTTGTGTGGAAGGATTAGGAATTGTAGGCCAAATAATCTTTAACTAGTCTATGGTTTAATATTGGGGAATTGGATGGACAACAAAGACTAACTACCTCTTAGGTGCCCATTTGGTTTTTACCATTGTTTTTATGGTGGTAGGAGTGGAAGAAGGTAAGGGTAAACCCAATTGAGTAGAGTAAGGTGTAGTTAAATTGATATATTGAGTAATGGATAAAATGGATAGAGCTAGTGTTGATGGGGTGGATGTTAATAGAATAGAAACTAAAGGGATGGAAACCACATGGATAGAAATTAGAGAAAAAGAAGGTGGAGTATGTGGAGTAATTGAAAGAAGAATCATGGATGGATACAAGAAAAATAAACCTATAGAGAGTTTTTATTGTGGGATGAATGTAGAAACCACTAGCCTAGGGGTGATATAAATTATAGGTAAGGAAATAAAAGGGTAAAAACATAAAGGAGCTATGATTAAGGGACCCTTACTAAATTATTCACCTATGATAGGTGCCTTGGAATTGAGTTATTTCAGGCTTAGTAACGTTTCCTATTGCAGCTCCTCCTTGTCCACATCTTGGGTTGGATGGGTCTATGGTCAGTCTACCTTAGGATTCCTTTGATATGTTTTTGTGGTTATACCTACTTGTGGGCTTGTGGACTGTATTGAAAGAGAAGGGAGCATATTTATTGTTATTAGGGTTGAGGTAGCCACTATTTCTTCTTCATTAAAGGAATCTAACGATATAATCCTAGCTTTTACTTATGCACTACCTCCTATTGTAGTTATCTCCTTAGCCATCAATTTAATTATTGAAGCTTGTGTTAAGAGCACCTGTTATTCTATTTTTATGGAGGTAGGGAGTTGTTCTTCTTTGGATTGATTATCTTGTTATTCAATTAGTAGTGCCTTACCTACCAACTACTATTGGTTTTGAGGTTAGCCTTGAGATAGTTTTAGATCTGGCCCCTCTTCTTCTAGTCATTTTTATTTCTCACCACTTCAAAAATATGAGGCTCTCCATCCTTTAAGAGGTGGAATCCTAAAGTTCACTTCATCGAGTGTTAGAGGTGGTTCTAATTGAATCAATCTAAATAAGTCCTCACTCAATCTATTAGTTATGGCCCTGTATTTGACCTCCTCATCATCCTTGGCATTCAAGAAGAGAAAATCATGTTACATTAGCTCATGCTTGTAGGAAAGGACAAGGGTATGAATTTTATTTTGGACCATACCATGATGATCCTAGTCTCTATGAGGAAGGGTAGGTAATACATAAGACTTCATAACATTCCCAACCTCCTTGAACCATCTACGAATAGTATATTTCATTCACCTAATGGTTATGTGGGATCCATGGAAGGTGGCCTTATTATTTATATTAAACTCATCATCAATGTTATTCTAAAATTGATACACTGTTTCTTGCTCAGATACCTTGTCTAGAACAAACTTTGAGATTTGAAGAGAATTTAGGCCTATCACCATGATTACTATGTAGTCCAAATAGAGCTAATAATATCCAAAATTATTGGAAAAGGTTTGGGCTATATTGTGGGAAGTTATTTCCAAAGGCTAACTAGGGATTTCTATCTAGAACTAAGGGTAAAGGCCCTTAGTGATCTTGGCTATGTTCTTCACATATGAATATATGTACACAAAACTGTAATAGTCACAAATATTATTATTAATGACTTCAATTTTTGGCACCCTCAAGAATCCATTATGTCTACACATAGTCCCCATGACCATATCTAGAAGATATGACATCATGTATAAATTGCCACTAAGTGGCCTCTTATCTTTATACAAAACCTATTCTTGGAGGAATGCACTAATCACTTACCCTAGTGTGTAGGAACAATCTGAGGTGATTAGTAGGTCCAAGAGGGTAACCCACTCGAGGTGCATAAAGTAGATATTGATGTAGACACCCAATTATGGCCATAACTAGACTCTAATTAGACTTTAGATTGATTCCTACCAAACATTGCAAATTAAGCCTAAGAATCACTCAATTCCCAAAATTTGGTCATGCATCATTCATAAAAGCTCAAAATCATGTTGAGGCATCCATATTTTGAGTACTATCTTGTATGCAATAATAACCTCTCATGGATTCATCCCTAATCACCTTATAACATCATAAATATGAATATGGCTTATGTACCTATTAAGTTTGGCACTTACACACTTAATCACATATTTAAATTATTAAATGGCTAATCAGAATCAATTAATAATTAAACAAGATTAAATACCTAATTTAATTATCCATTTGAAATTAATGAATGTCTAAAACAAAAAATTCTAGAAATCAAAATATCCTAAGATTTCATCTTTATCTTTTTGAGTTGTCAAAATATCTCAAAATATATCAAAATATCCCAAAATGTATAAATTGAGAACTATGACTAGTAATTGAAAGTCATAAGGGCATGACAACTTATAACTCAAATGAAATTAGTCTCAAATCAATGTTCTAATTTGATCACTATGACTAGTAATTGAAAGTCATAATTACATGAATTTTTTTAACTCAACTCAACCTTAACTCACCCTGGGTGAGAATTGATTTCTAAAGCTATAAATATAATGATATGCCCATTCATTTTTAATCTCTCATAATCCAAAGATATAATGCTAATTAGGAGAGAGAAAAGCTTTATAACAGTGGTATAATGACAAAATATTGAGCCAAAGAAATCACAAGCCACATAAAAGCTAAGGTGGTACAGAGAGAATGAGCCAAACAACCTCAATTTCCAAATACTTCTTGATGTACAATCCAAGTAAGCCACTCAACAAATCATTTTTAACTCCCAAGGAAGGTAAAGGATTTGTGTCTTTTATATTTTAGTTGTGTTTTCATCTAGTTTTTATTACCTAAGCTCTTCCTAGTGTCTAGGCTAGAGGTGTTAGGATTCAATGTGCTTATTTATTTTATATTATGAGACTAACATGATACCAATATCCCCTCTATATATTTCCTTATTCACATAATGAAACTCTAGGTGGGACTCAAGCATCCCACATAAGCAAGGAGATTGATATGCTATTTTTAAATTTTTATATTAAATGCTTAAATTTTTTCAAAATTCAAATTTTTAGTTTATTTTTTACATATTTATATTTTTGAGCCACTAATAGGTGATCGATGCCATTTTATTGTAAATTTGACAATGATCGATGTTAATTTTCCTAGACTGACATTGATTCATTGAATTGACCATAGAAAGAACCTCATGACATAAACATGACTAACAAGGGTTTACATGATTTTTTTTGGTTTTCATTATGTGTCTAAGAGTCTATCTAACCTTTTAATTATAAGATCTAGTGAGAATTGTTAATTTTAAATTCATCTAGATAAAAATATTTTTTTCAAGCCATAATGTTATTTTTTTGTGTTTTACATGAAACTAACATTGATCTGTGTCGATCGATGTTGATTCCTTAATGACCAATTGACATCAATTTATATAGATAGACATCGATCCCTATGTGGATTGACATCAATATCTAAAACAAAAAACTAGAGAAGCTTGAGAACAAATTTTGAAATATTGTTTTCTCATTCACATTTTGGATATTACGTAGGCAAAAACCCTCTAAAAATTGTAGGTCCTAAGGCCAAAAATATCAAGTTTACATGTGGTTAAATTTTTCACATTTTGCCTTTGGTGTTTAAAATGAATTTGTTTTATTATTTATGCCTTAGATATATTTAAAGTTTTTCAAAATTTTAAACTAATTCCAAGGGGATTAAACTTCAAAAACACATCTCTTTTTGGTGATTAAAATGAACTCTCACACTAGATAAATTCTCTTAAGATTTTCATTTTTTATTTCTTGTTTGTTCAAAGTTTTTTTATTTTAGTAAAATGATTGATGTGTATATGTTGTACCCACATCTCCTTTACATGACTCAGGTAACTAAAACTTCTCATTCTTTTCCTCGATCACTTTAGTCCAAAAGTGTGAAAAGGACATTGTTAAGGACCTCCCCACATCTGTATGGTTTGGGTGATCCAAACGTGACCCTAAAGTATTTTAACTTGTCTTTTATTTTCATTTTTTCTAGATTATTAAAAGGAGATCACTTCTCCCTCATAAGTTATCTAGAGGTGCATTGACTTGGGTTTTTATCTCCCAACATCGTACCAACCCTGTTCCATAGTGGGGTATATAAATTAGGGCATAGATACTATGATTGTTATGGGGCTAATCACTTGCCCTCTTTGAACATTAAAAAAATTTGAGTCAGGTCTAGATAACTATGGGATTACACTAAGAAGTACATAGATGGAATAATTATTAAAATAAATAGGCCCTTGCATAGTAAGTTATCTAGTATAAACTCAATTGATGTGATTGAATCTCTAGTGTTAACCACACTTGGGACCATCTATAAATGAATAAAACCTATAGTTTTATATAACCTCACTTACCATAGCCATACTATTGATGTAGGATGAATAGCCCAAATTTTCATGTCACTGTACTAACTCTTGAGTGAAGAGGGGGCCTACAAACCCTACTTCTCATTCAATTTTACTTTTTGGATTAACAATTAAAATCCTCTAAAGAGAAAGTATATATATTAAATTTGATATTATGATGCAACCTTATTAGTTTTATTTTTTAAGACATTACACTTAGGGTGTTTATGTCATTTTATCCTTTCTTGTATGGTTTTGAGTCTATAACTACGTATTTGTCTTCCCATGTCAAAACAAGTCTATTTTATACATCATTCCTTTGTTTTAGGATGTGTTACATTGTGAATTTTACACAATACCTTTGCCTTAATGTTTATACAAACTTTTTTGTTTATGTGTCACTTGGTTGACATGGGTAATGTTATACTACCCAATTCATCCTAAGTTTTGTGCCTTTGAATATTGAAACAAACCATTAATCATATCTTTAGAGGATGATATATTCATTACAATGCTCAAATCATTTCAAATACTTGTTTTGCCTTGTATCCAAATTCCAATTTCAAAATCAAATAGCATGTGCCTTTTGAGATATCTTTCTAGTGACGTTATATTGTCCATTATTGTCTAGCTTGTTGTTTATTCAAAAAATCCTAGTTTTCCTATGTTTAGTTTGAAATTATCCTTGACAAGTTCAAATCCAAACATTGATTGATTTATTCATATGCCTTATGTAATTTTGGATTGGACATCGATAATTTTATTTTGGGTTGTATAACATAGGTTAATTCTTTATTAAATTTAAAAACTATTGTTTGTGCCTAGGTTTAGGGGAAATAACCTATCTTTTATGTGCCTAGAGTTTCATGCCTTATACAAATTGACCAAGTTCATGTTTAAATCTAAGTGCCTATTTTATACCAAAGTGTTTTTTATTTATGAGATTAAATCTCATACCTTGTCTTGTTTTATGTCTATCTTTTGTGCTTTTTTCAGAAGACCTAGCACATGCCTATTTTAAGCCAATATTTTGTGCCTTTTGCAAAAGACCTAGAAACATTTTGTTTTATTAGATTAGAATTTTTTGGAACAATTTGATCCCAGAGTTTGGTATTATATTTTTTTTCATCCACTTGACCTTTTTTCTGTGAGATATATTACATTAGACATTTGATGATAGACTATTTTATACCAAATTGTAACATAGAAATTTTGGAGATACAAATCCATCCACTGACTATGTTATTCCATGTTTTAACAATTTTTCTTTTTAGATATTATTTTTTAGAGTTTATATAACTTTAAACATTTTTGAAAAAAATCATCATTGATTTGGATATGACTCATTATACTCATAGTAGAGCCATGCACAATCTGGGATATGATAATGTTGTCACACAAGAAGAATTTTTTCAAGACTTATATGGATATGATGTAGTTTGTGAGATGGATACTTATACTCCTTACAACACTAAATTTGGGGAACAAATCCACGATACTTTGGCTCATTATTTTTTCATCATACCTCCATACTCAGAGCAAAAACAAGAATAAATAATGCAATACCTTGCCAGTGTACCATCAATTATAGACCAAGTTCAAAAATAACTATATTATGTTACTATGTTATTGACATATGATCCTTTTTTTTTTTATCGTCACTTTATTGAAAATAAGGATGAATTTTTAGTTAGAGCCTTGGAGATAGGCCTAATTTTCTAGGAGACTTCCCCAATGAAAATTTGGATAGCCTATTTATAATTCCTTTGAACACACCTTAAAACTAAACCATTAAACATGCCTCTTCTCGCAAACCTCAAACACTCATGCTAATGTCATATCAAAATCCCAATATGATTTTCAAAGGAAAGGGTGTCATGGATGACCACTTTAAAAAAATTAAAATATCATACCAAACCTATGTAAATCTCAGACTCAATTTCAATAACATGGAAATGTTAAACACTCTGCTCATAATGTTAGCTCCCTAAACAAGAGTATTAATGGAATTAATAGGTCAAGATAATCTGGGTAGAGACCCATTTATATAAATTACTCCAATTAGTGACATGACCAATGCCCCATATATCAAATAAGTGTCTACTAATTTTATATAGAATAATGTGCCAAACATGATGGATCACATACAAGTGTCATCCAATCTAGGCCAAAGTGGTTTGACTACACCAAAAAATATTCCAAAACAATTGTTATTAGTTAATACCATGAGTGGTTCACAATATCAAGGGTAATTAACTCTTACAACCTAACCACAAAAAGTTGTCTCTAATCCTCATGTAGATACTATAATAAGCATGCAACTAGACGCATTAATTAATCAAGCATAAACTAGTTCTTTACATCAACAAGACATGAGAAATGCTACTCCACATCAATAGGTGATGACAAATATTTTATAACAATAGGCACAATCTAATATACCATTTCAATAGAGATCAAACATTTTACCACCTTGATAGGGGTCAACAAATGTTCAATTTCATCAAGTAGTGACAACTATACCTCAAAGGTTATAGACCAACAGTCCTTCACAATCACAAATGTTGTCTAATCAACAATCTATTCACATTGGCAAAAGATAAATGTTTAACATTGAACACACATCTAGTTCACAATAGGTTTTCATGCAATAATGAAGTAATATTGCCCCACATGTATCAAATAGGCAATAATTCCCTTTCATTCTAAACATGCCCTAGATCCAATAATAGGGCCTTTGTCTACAACAAGTTCCCATTATTCAACCAGGTTTGGCTAGTCAAAAGTAAGTCCCTACTAAAACCTTATAGGTACATTAATCTACCTAGAGACATATACCTCCATCTCAACCACAATTCCCTCAAAGTTAGGCTTATATACTGAATCCAAACCAGAATATTACACCACAATGTGTGCAATTTTAAAAAAATCATCCCAATCCATGGATGCATATTCTTGGTTGGTTCCCTAACCAAACCAAAATTTCATAAAAACCATGACTCCATTATACCCCAATTAAGGTAATCCATCTTTGACCACCTAGCATCCACCTTGAACCAGTGTTCCATATAGTTTCTTGACACAATAACTACAACAAATGAAGGATGCAATTTTTCCATCCAAGATGAGAAATAGACCAAGAAGTTCAAGATGGATGACATGTGTTCCTACCCATTCAACATGGAGTCTTTTCAAATACCATTTCCTTCATGGTAAAAATAATCAAATTTTGATAAATACAAGGGTAAAAGAGACCCTAAGTCCCATTTAAAAAAATAAAAATTGTTCCTTTCAAACCAATGGCTTATAGTGACATATATCTCCAAAAAAAATTCCCTCAAAGTCTAGTATGAAATTCCCTTAAATGGTTACTAAAATTATAGAAGACTTCAGTATTTGATTTTTATGACTTTTAAAATAAGTTTGTGCAAGATTTCTCTTATAATCTTGAACATGAGATTTCATTGGTATATTTGACTCAATCCAAGAAAAAAGTTAGTGAAAGCTTCACATGTTATCTATACTGGTGGAGATCACTTACCATCTATTTCATTCATAGTTTACTAGAAAATAAATTAGCCAATGTGTTAACCAAAAATTTGCATAGTGAGATATCTTACCATTCAGAGTTTCATTATGAACAAAATTTCAAGGAAATCATGGACAAAGGTTTGATAATAAAAAAATACCCTTGTTAACAAGGGATTATAAAACTTACCTCACCAATTTAGAACCATAATCAAAACCAAAGAAATGGTCAAAATCAAAATTGAACCCAAGTGCAAGCACAAACATCAACACCAACCCAAGCCAATAATTATGAAAAATCTACATAATTTAACTAAAACAAGTTTTTTTTTGGAAATGGAATAACCAAGTCATGACATGTCCAAATGGTGGAAACACCATATGCTCAATCCATGCTACTAACATAGCTTACTCATCATATTCAACCCATTAAACAATCATACCCTTCATAGCAATCTAGACTAGCTCAATAAATACAACAAACATTAACTTCACAAAAACCTCATCCAAGTCAAAATGGACCTACTCATCAGGTTTTCAATGACCCTAGAGAGCCTATTAAGGCCATGTTTCATAAACTAGCCACATATAGTTTGATTAGTTGGTCAATATCGAAATACTTTCATGAGATCATTCCTTATTGAGATTGCTGTAGACGAAATTAATTATGAAAATACCATCATGTTCATAGACATAATTTATGTCATTGTGTGCAAATCAAACACATAATTTAAAATATGTTGGAAAATTGGGAGATTAGATTGGATAATAGATCATTTACTTCCAATCAATGCTTTAGCATCTATCAAAACCATTTTCCTCAACATAACAACAAGAATCAATAGCCATAATAAAGGCCTAAAAAATAATATCAATAGATGTGACAAAAATTCAATAGAAATAATTATAACATCAACTAAATGGATGGAACCAAGGCCAAAATTATTCCAACAATGAACATACTTACCATGTAGTTGCACATGACTACAATACTATTGTAGGTCATATTGAGATAGGTCACATTTCCACCACCACCATTAATCTAAGACAAATACTAATAACACATGATCATTACCACATAATTTTAATAAACTCATCTATGTCAATGATCCTTCCTTGACTTGGGACCACCAATAGGTGAAAAAGCAACTAGAGATTACTATTTTTGGACCTTATAATGATAACTCATAATTTTACCATGACCACAAACAAGTACACTAATAGCTGAGACTTATCATAATTGGCCCTCTTCACCATCATTGTTATAAATATTGGTCTTGTACCTAATCCTAATTTTGTAATCATAACTCATCAAGCAAATATTACTATTCTTGGACAATATCCACCTGCCATCAAAACCCATATAATCCACCATTTTAGCTAGGAACAAGATGAATACTACTATAAAGTAAAATACCTTTGACATTATGGAATAACTTCAAAAGACACCCACATATATTTCCATTTTGGATTTTTTGCATACATCTAGCATTCAAAAAAATATCTTGATAGACTTTCTTAGCCAATCCCAAAATCTAAACAATATAACCCTAGATAAATTCCAATATTTGGTTGTATATCTATCCCTAGGCCAATAGTTATCTTTTAACCAATGTGATATGTTGTCTCTTTATCCACTCTATAACAATTTGTTGTATATTAAAGTTTTCATCACATGACACAAAGTAAAATATGTCCTCATACACAATGGATCGAGCTAGAATATTGTGTATTTAAATCTCATCAAACATATTAGATCTAAAAAATCCAATATCTAGGTAAAGTTAATCACTATTAAGGCCTATGATAATGAAGAGTGGGAATAAAAAGCCATAAGCTTGCTAATTATTCTTTGGTCATTAACCTAAGATACACCTTGACATGTGTTATACCTTGACCTATCATATAATTTGCTTTTGGGAAGACCTTGGATACATGAAATCCATGTAATTCCTTTAACCTTGTACCAATGTATTGAGTTCTCTCATTCAGGTATGGAGGTCTTAATTTATGGAGATTTGTATCCCTACAAACATTGTAAACATTTGGAGGCCGAGTATGAAAGTTATAACTACCACTTTGGCCTATATCTAGTTCTCAAAAATGATAAAAGAAAAGAAAAACTTGTTGATTTACCAAACACCAATTTTATAGACCTAGATACACTTGATTCATCTTCCCATATGCTACCATCTAAAATATCTAATATTTTTACCATCTCAGATACTGTTCCTAAATATTATTTGACTCATGACACATTTCACATTTCCAAGCTTCCATATAATCCCAAGTCCTATGGAATACCTAAATCCAATCTACCTTACATGAAATGGAAACAAAAGGGAAATGGCAAACTACATAGTTTAGCTCCTATCATTTTCATACCAATAATTGGCCAAGAATAAGACCCACTTGAAGATCATGAATATTTCTTATAAAATTTTAACCTAGCTAATTTTTACAAAAAAGCCAAGTATATGATTCCTAGTTAGATCATGGAAAAACATGCCTATCAAGGAAGAGCCCTTAGAAAAAATCAACAAGGGACACTTAAACCAATATCCATCACTCAATATAAAAGAACCTATGGTCTCAGATTTAAACCACCTAGGGGTGACCCCACATATCTTATCATGTTCTAACATGAATGACTAGTGATGATGATGCCAACAGTGAAGTAGAGTTTGATCATACCATTTACAAAGACCTTTCCAATACCAATATATTTGACGCCTATGTAATTTATACCCTTACCCTTATTATTTATAATAAACCACTTACTCTATATTAACCTCAACTTATAACCTTTCACCAACAAGAATCCATAGTGTCTATAGACAATTTTGAGAATGATGAGGACTTTTGATATTTTTTCGGCCTAAGAGACAATGTTCTATTGGGAGAGCACAAACAATGTTCTCAATAAAACTAGATCATGTAAGCTATTTTATATAATAGGTGAACACCCTTAGCCAAAAATTAAATAAAACATTGATTTCCCAAAGTGAAAACCTCTTTGAGACACTTTCAGACAAGGGTAAAATTAAAGAGAATTGTCAATATTCTATTGAAAACATGTTTCAACCACCATTAGATGGGGTTATTCAACCTTCCTAAAACATAGATTAGGAGACCACAAATGATGAAATTTCCTATTGATTTGAGTTCAATTTTGAAGAACAATAAGCCTTTGATCAAAATTTCCAAGAGTTTCCAATAGTTTTTTTAACATGGCCATCCCTATCATTGGGAGTTTTAGGTTCATCTTGTTTAGGTGATCTTGAATAACCAGTCCAAATAGAGGACTTTATAGTTTCAATCCAATTCAAATCATTGCCTACCATCTTGGAGGATGGTTCAAATTTCCTTGTATAAGACACTATACAAGTCAACATTAGGAATCCAAATGAGCCCAAATGGATCAAATTAGGGGCATCACTAGCTGAGGAGGAAAGTGAAATATTTATATCCCTTATGAAGTAATTTATTGATATATTTTATTGGGACTACTCAAACATGCCAATTTTGGACTCTACCTTGGTTTTACACCACCTTGTTGTACATCATGATGCCAAGCCTATAAAATAAAAATTATGCAAAATGCATCCTCACATTGCTATATTAGTAAAGAAAGAGTCGGAAAAACTCATAGAAGAAAGATGTATTCTATTGATTGAATACTCATAGTGGATCTAAAATATTTTGCCAGTTAGTAAGAAGCCAAAAGGAATCAAAATCTACACTCATTTTAGAGATATAAATAAAGTCTGCCCTAAGGACAGCTTCTCTTTGCCAAACATTAGAATGATTATTGATTCCATAGCTAGATACGAAATGCTTTCACTAATATATGGATTTTCTAGATATAAATAGATTGGGATTGCACCAGAAGATTAACATAAAAGAGTGTTCACCATCCCATGGGGAAAATTCTATTATTAGGTTATGGCATTTGGTATCATGAATGCAAGGGCCACACACCAAAGAGACATGTCTATCATTTTTCATGATTTGATGAGTGACACTGTCGAAGACTATGTCGATGACATATTGGTTAAATCAAAGACCCATGGTAATCATCTATCCATACTATGAAAAATAATTAAGAGGCTTGATTAATACAATGTTAGAATCAATCCTAATAAGTGCATTTTTAGTCACATTTGATAAATTTATAGGCTTCATCATCTCTCATTGAGGTATTGAAGTCAATATTTCCAAAGTGCATTCCATTATCAAGATGTTACCACCTTATAATTTGAAGTAACACCATAGTTTTTAGGGTAAGATCCAATTGATCAGACACTTCATATCATAGTTAGCCAACAAATGTCATCCATTTACACACTTGATGAAAAGTGTTGCATTTCATTGGGACAAATAATTCTAAAAATCTTTTTAACACTTGAAGTAATATCTTGCCAATCCACCTTTTTTTTTTACCAACTATGCCAATAAAATCATTCCTACTCTACTTGTTAGCCATAAACAAGGCCCTAGGGGCATTTCTAGCTAAGCATGATGATAATGGAAAAGAACATGCTATATACTATTTAATCTGAACATTATTGGTGTATGAATATAAATATATTCCTATTGAAAAATCTTGTTTAGTTATGGTATTTACAACCCATAAACTATGACACTACATGCTTAATAATAAGACATTAGTTATTTCAAAAGTATACCCACTCAAATATTTACTATCCAAGATAGATTTATAAGGTCATATGGTTAAATTGATCATGCTTTTAAGTGAATTTGAAATAGAGTATGTCAACCAGAAGGCTATAAAGGGACAATTCCTTGTAGATCAACTTGATAAAGCACCCTTGGAAGATATTGAACCATTACCTTTTCATTTCTTAGATGAGTCCATCATGACAATCATTGAAACACCTCTTCAGGAACATCATTGTAAGTTTTATTTTAATGGATCATTCACCTAAATGGATGGGGGGAAGTCATACTATTTTTTACACCATAGGGGGATATTATCCCTAAATGATTTTGTATTAGCTTTCTTTATACTAACAACATGGTTGAATATGAAGCAATCATTATAGGGATTCATCAAGAAGTACAATGAAATATTCAACATCTCAAGATTTATGATGATTCATAGTTAATCATCAATTATGTTACAAACCACTTTCAAACCAACTATAAAAATTTGGTACCATATAAGGCCATGGTTGATGTATAAACATATTATTTTCAGAAATGTATCACTTACTAATGATCTTTATCTTCTAGGAACTCATCAAGTCTCAATCTCATAATTGCACACCTTAATGGGTGCACCAATAAAGGTGTGGGTATATCATTAGTGCTTCATAGGATTGTTGTCCATTTTTATACTTTTTATCTATAGACTTGTCTCCTAAAAACCATTCCACTAAGATTTTTGTTCTCTCTCGTACACTCCTCCAATATTTTACCACCTTATTTACCCCTTTTTTGAATCTAAAACCCATTTCAATAGTTTACATGACTAATTCAATTGGGTGGAACTTTTACTCTTATTTTGAAACTTGTTTAGGGTCCAGGTTAGCTGTTGGCCAATGTAGCCTATGACCTAGTGATTTTTTCATTAACGATACTAGGTTAAGTAGGTCAACCTTATCTAGAAATTTTTTTGGAATGGCTTAGGTTAAATTTTCCTATATATACAAGATAATTTTTCTATTATTTAGATAAGAGAAGAAGAAGTAAGAGATATTATGCATCTTCTTATCCACCATCCTACTTGAGGATAAAGCTTAGGGTTTCATACTTTCTTTTGAGATATAGATCTTGTCATATGGAGAAGTCTTTCAGATGCATTAATAGGGTGTGTAGCCTAGAGTTGATTTATCCTTGTCATATTTACATACCACAACTTATTGAGAAGTACCTTGGCTAAGGGAGAGATTGATGACCGGTGGGTTTATCTTCAAAGCTAGGTATTCTTGACTTTATTCTTCCTTTGTAAGAGTAGATAGATATGCATTTTCACTTCTCTTATATGCATTAGGATTCTATATAAATTGATGTGAGTATATGTCATCTATGCATGTTTATCTTAGTTTTCTATTTCCTCCACTTTGTGCCATAAGCTTTGGTGAGAAATAGATTAGATTTCATTGCTTTTCTTTTTATTAGTATAATGAATATGAAAACATAGGACTTACATAAAGTTATTACATAGTTTTGCTTGAATGGAGGCTTCAAAACCTTCTCTAGTGATATTATTATAGTAAGAGATACCCTTATTGGGTATAGTGGATCAACATATTGGTCATGTTCCTAATCATCTAATGTATACCAAATCATAAGTGTAAGTAGGATCTATCCTCTTTGAGCTAGTATTGAGTTATAAATATGATGCACTACTAATTGCATACATTCTAGTGAACCTAACATGAATCTAACCATTGTATTTTTTTTCATGTTTTTCATTTCTATCATTTTATTTATTATTTTTCTATATTTTTGATACTAGATTGATAAGACTGGTATCATTTCTAACTTATGCATGCAGGTTTAACCCATAGTTACATCAAAATGATTTTATTATTTTTGTATATATCTTCATCAAATAAAGGCTACTAGATTGAATAGGCTAAGATAATACTCTTATTCAAGTCTAGATAGAAAACTAGGTCAAATAGATTGACATAGTATTCTAGACAGCTTCTAAAAAACATAATAGGTTGACCACGCTGATATAGTCATCTTGGTAGGCTTCAAAAAATAGGTAATTTTAGAACTATGTCAACCCATTCAACATATTTGATATAATTTTCAAGCAACATTCAAGGAACTTCAACAAAAATTTCACATTCATTAGCATCTTCCAACCCAAAGGTAGAAATGGTGCACACACCTCTAGTTTCTAAAAAACCTTATAAGAGTGTGATTAAGGATCATGATATGAATGGTCCCTATTAATTTTATAGATAACATGACCCCTATATCCTACTTATGCCTAAGATGTGTCTGAATATCTTTCAACCTTATGTGGATCCTTCCCCTCCCTCAGTAGAGCCCAATTTAGATCTCATTCCTACTCTTTCTATAGCTAAGTCTCTTCTTGCTTCTGATCCTATTGATCCTTTCATTGAGACTTATCTAATATTTTCACTAATACTACCCCCTCTTGGTGATGATTTTCTCCCTTTACCAAATATGTCTCCTTTAGCCACCAAATGGGTTGATCATCTTTATTGTGACATTTATAAAGTTTCTGGTCACTGTACTAGAGATTGTTCTCTATATCAAGCTCCTTCAGCTTTTTTTTCTCCTTCTCCTATAAGTACACCTACCAAGTCTACTCATAATATTATTTATTTCTTCCATGGCACATATAAAAATTCATCCATACATTATCACAAGATCTGATAATACATGAAAATTTTTATTCCACCACTCCTTAATCCTTAGATAAGGCTATCCCTTGAAAGTATTTCCTAAGTATATTCCTAAGTAAGGAGAGGTATATTATATTTGGTACCATTTTGGAACACATCAATATTATCATTTTTGTATCCTTCAACAACATCTCAAGGATCACCTCTTAACCATTCCTATACCTTCTACCATTCCTCTCACAAGTCACTCTCATAATAAGGTTCCCCCTTCTTCCTCAATGGTTCCACCTCCTATGGTTTCATCTCCACCTATGGTCATTTTTACACCTACTATTTTTCCACCCATGAGTCCCTCACTTATGGACCTTCCCTTACCCATGTATCCTTCTCCACCTATAAGTCCCTCACCTATGGCATGCTCCCCACCGATGACCCCTTCATCTCCTATATAAACCACTCCCATGTATTCTCCTAAACATCCCCTACATGATATCCCTCATCATCATGATCCTTTGATAATTAATATATTTTCCATCGAGGATATTTGATGTGAATAATATTCTCAACTTTCAGTGAAGATCGATGAGACATTATATCTAGTTCACATTTAGCTACATATATACTTATCAAATGTTATGGATAATACGTGTGGACAAATATATTAGTAATTTTAAACACATGCATGATATTATTACATTTTCATTTGGATTAGATGTGTTCTCCAACTTTATCTTTATCTATTTTTTATCATTTGATACTGTGTCAAATTCTTATCTATCTTACATGGTGACTTTGGTTTTATACTTTATATTTCTTATGATGTCATTATATTCTATTATGGATTTATTATTCATAATTACATTCTTTTTCTTCTCGAGTTCATTTTTATTGTGATTCCCTTGTTCTTTTTCATGATTTTTTGATATCTTCTCTCTACACACATGAATGATTATTATTGTGACTTGGTTATACAAACCTTTCTCCCCTCTAGTCATTCCTTCTTTACCATGTGATCAATTAGAAAATAATTCATCTCATTACAGTCTCCTTTTACTAGTCCACTTTTGTATCTCCTTTATTTCCCTTTTATTCCCTTTTTCAAGCTAAGCATACTAATTTAACTATTTTGGGAATATTTGAGTCTTATTCCAAATTTATTTAAAGGTCTAAGTTGACTAAACTAGTAAATATATTACAATAAATAAATTACTAATTTATATAATTTATTTGACCTTTTTAGATTTCTAAAAATATTAATAAAAGAGGAGAAATATAACTTATCTTAAAACTAGGTTGATACAACTAAGATAGAGGCTGATACTAGTTATGAAAGACTAGGATAGTGTCGTGAATCTAGATCTAGCTTTTGTTTAGTGAAAGGATAAGAGTATTAAAAATATGACACTTAGCGTTTGATGTTATAGTCTAGGTCCTACTACAATTGTCTAAACTAGTCATAGATATCTAAGTTTTTGGGTTTTGTTTGATATCTTTGTGTGATCCTACCTATGAAATTTTGAGTCCTGAATATTTATGAATCTCCTTTTAGAGATCATTCAATCTTAAAACCCTAGAACTTCATAGTGCTTCAATAAACCTTGAGAAAGAGGGGAGGTTAGGGAGGTTAAGATTAATTAAACATGTATCCACACACCTTGTGTGGTAACACTACCTACATGCCAATATTACAAAGAGGGATCAAGACATATTTAGCTCTCCCACTTGATGTGCTTTGAGAAATAGTGTTATGTAGATGAAAAAATGCTAAACTAGGTGTGTTTTAGGTGGCTAGGGATTGGTGTAAGGGTTTGAATATGTTGGTAGATTTATTAGATGGTTATATATAGAGATTAGGGAGATTTTCATTAGTTGTCTTACTTTTATTCTTGCTTAAATTTGTAATATTTTCAAACCCCTTATAAATGAACTTTGGATGGGATTTTATAGAGATATATTAGTCATGGGTTAAATGTATTCATGCTAAGATGATATAATAAATAATAATAATGAGGAGAAAATGGCCATTTGGGCTGAAAATGTGATTAGATAGGAGTACTCAAAATGGGACACCCTAAGGTCTAGTGGTATAGTCCAAGTTACGTACTATTTTCCTATAGGTATGAGACTTAGGGGGATTGATTAAACATGTAAAATAGAGCATGGATGATCTAAAATCAGGTTTAAGAAGTCTATGGATAATTTGGAATAAGGAAAATGGTGTCTAGAAGGGTTATGAGAGCATGTAAGAGGGACCTATGGGTTGGGTGTCATAAGTCACACTCAAACTACCAATTTTGACATTTTATATGACTAAGTTCACCCTGCCCCCTTTATTATAGTGATGCAACAAAGAAAAATACTAAGATAAGAAAATTGAAAAGCATACTTGAACTTACCTACAAGGGTGTAGCCTATGAAAT
Organism: Torreya grandis; assembly: GCA_037957365.1. Classification (NCBI taxonomy): domain Eukaryota; kingdom Viridiplantae; phylum Streptophyta; class Pinopsida; order Cupressales; family Taxaceae; genus Torreya; species Torreya grandis. Next base: position 1,737,268 of record JARHVA010001882.1, on the reverse strand, counting down.
TGTGTGATGTTGAGTGTACATAGAAAGAGCACATTGTAAATCATAAATCTAAAAAAGAAAACAAATATTAGATTAGTTATTACTAGATACACTATATCTAAAATAAGAATGTACAAAGATGTGTAAAAGGTAGAGGAAGAGAAAGGAATGAATACACCTCACTAGGTATGTGGACTAATATAAAACCTGTTATGATGCTGAGTGATGCTAGATGATACTGAGTAATGTTGGGTATGTGATGTACTAAGAGTAATATCATGAATGGAATAAAGTGCTCAATTCCTTAAGAGTGGCTTAATATTGCAAAGGATATCCCTTTGGCTCCATCATTTCCCACTTACTGAAGATATGTGATCATGTGTGAACTAATCAATGTTTGGACTATGTGTCTGATCCCCCTAAGTAGGTGGCTCAAGAATGCAAAGGCTAGCTAGTCCTTTGTCTCCATTATCACCCCATAAATTGAATCTATAAATTGATACTGATATGAATGTGTGTCATATGAGATGGATCTTGGAGCCCATGAATGCTCTATAATCCAATAATGTAGTGTGGATATCCAAACGTGTACTAGAAATTAGGACAACCTTGGCTAACTCTAGAAGGAGGAGATTAGGCTTGTAAGAAAGCCACTCTAAAAATAGAAACTAGGATTTTGTGAAAGCCACTCAAGAATGTGGAGGTTAGGCTTGTATGAAAGCCACTCCAAAATTATACCATCCACCTAAAGATAGAATAAGACACACAAGTACTGAGAATGCCTAGGTAATATATTGAACGTAGAAAAAAAAGATTTCTAATGTGCCATTCACATTGCCCCTAATCAATCATGTATATAACATATATTTCTAATATATATGTTATATCAACTGCCCATTTTGAAACTAAAAGTGAAATCCATCATGTCATTCATGATGCCCCCTATATCTAGATTCTCTAAGAGAAATGTACTAAAACTATTGATTCTAAACTGAACTATATCTGATAAAACCATAATTGAGCTTACCTTTCTACCTATTTCTAGAAAATCTATTTTTTTTGTTGTTTGGATAAGAGCACAAAAAATAAGAAACCCTATTATCTAGCATTATTATCCATGTCTACAGTTATTGTCCTTTGCTAATTTTGATGATTTTTCTATAATCGTCACTATTTTTTTGTCTATTCTACCTATTTCGACCTTTGATTACTATTTTGAGTGTTTTAAAAATAGATTTTTTTATTAGTAAGAGATTTGATCTCTATGACAAAACTCCTATTTGTCATTCCCTCTTTTGAGGTTAGTAATGGAGACCCTTTAATGACTTCCCTCACAAGAAAGATCCCTATAAGTTTGTTATGTTGTGAAATACATGATATAGAAATGATAATCAAAAAGATGTCTCAAGTTATATCATAGTTTGTATTTGAATTTTGTTAGATCAATAGGGGAATGTCTAAATAGATATAATAATGTAATAACATGTGCAATATACTATATTAAAGCTATACATGTTAGTTTTTAGTTGTCAAGGAGGGATGAAGCATGATGTCCATCATGGCATACAATAAATCAATATAATATATGATGTGGATCATGGCTTTGCAAACAATGAGAAGCAAACAATCAATGAGAACACAAGGCAAGAAGCAAGAATCATACAAAATTGGCCAAGGGGCCTAATAGACAAGGGATATGGGTACATGTAACTTAAACTAGAAATCATGCATATAAGGCATGTTCAAATACCACATATACATATAATTGAAAATAATCAAGGTTTTCATGAGGGTCAAAATCATGTATAAAAATATAGGAAAAGGACATTGGAAAATGTCCTAATGTACACACAAGAATAAAAGCAAAGGACATTGGCAAATGTCCTATGGCACATATGAGAGACAAAATAGGAACTAAGAAATGCAATTACATCTAGCTATGCAAAGTAATAAATGAAGGAATTTAATATGATATAAATATAATCACATCTAACTAATCAAGTGAGAGTATGTAAAACATGTGGTACAAGACTAGGCATATGCTAATAAATACATGAGTCTTATATACTAGTGAGTGTCGATAGGATAATATGTGTAACCTAGGAATTAATGTACATCAACATGATAACTAGAGTGTGTGGTATAGGAGTGGCATACCCTAAATGGTGTAGTCATGTATCAGATGCCCCAAAGGGGTAGATATATTGATATATGTCTTGAATGTATAAGTATGATTCCCCTCAATGTGTAGAGTGAAACAATTGAGGATCTAGATGTCATTTTACACACTCAAAAATGATCAAGTGAAGCATGGTAATGTAAATAAATCAACAAACAATAGCATAGAACAATAAAATGTAAGTCTAGAATGATAGTAGAAATGTAAAGCATGGATATGTATATAGTTAATATTTTTTGTGTTTTTGAATTATTTGGATGTTTTTATATTTTGAAATGTTATATTGTTTTTTTGGTTTTTTGACATATTTGAATGTTTTTAAATTTTTGATATATTTAATTATTTTTAAATTTTTCAAATTTTTCTATGTACAATAAAGTGCTAGGAGATTATTTATAAAAAATATTGGGAAGAAATGATACTAACTGATGAGTCTAATGAGATAATCCCTATCATGGTGTCATGTATCAAGGAGAAGGATCTTGTGTGATCATGAAACATGATGGAAGGAGTTAGAATGCGGCTCTAAAATATATGTGTGCTTTAAATGCTTTGGAATCTCTATAGTGTAAAATGACTATGGATTCCCCCTATAACTCTAAGAATTTGATGCAACTATAGGGTTCTTAGGGACCCATCTAGTAGTAGGAGAATCTCTCTAAACATATGCTCTATGTGTAGAGGCATAAGACCTCAATGATACTACCTTGGGTGTAAATAATGTAGCTAGAAGCTATCTATAATTTTGAAACTATGGTTACTCTGAAAGAGACCTCTAAGAAGTGTATGAACTCTATATGCTAGTGATGGATGCCTTAACTATGTTTAAATTTAAATTGGAGGAAGAATGAAACTAGTGGAGAAACTAAAACTAGTGGTGGAACTAAAACATGTGACTAAAAATTATGAAGTGGGGAGTGGTAACTCATATGGAAATCCTCGAAATATAACAACCTGATTAGCATTAATGCATGTCATGCATCTATTATCTATTAAAGGTAATCCTCAAAGTTTCTAAATCCATAGTCAACAAGTAACATATCAAAACCTCTTACATTGGGAACACTAGTAAATGGTGTGGCCACATATGTTGGAAAAACCTATAGAGGAATTAAAATATCACCCAATAAACTCTATATGTCCCCACTAAACAAATTGATAACTATTTCCATTAGGGTAATATCCTTCTCTAAATATCCCAAAAGATATAATAATGTCATAGTGCACATGTTCACACTAGATCTATTATCTATGAAAACACTATGAATAGGATGATTACAAATGTAAGATTTAATAAAGAGTGAATGATAATCTGAATCATCCTCAAATATCCTCTAATCTAAGAGGGAGATAGAAATTCTAGCTAGAACTTAGTAATTATACACACCAATCATGTTACTCAAAGGATATGACTCAACTGAAGGTTCTTTATATGTAGCTAGTGGCAGATGTGGATGACGAACACTTGATGTATCCCCTATCTCTTATTTAGAATGTTGTGGGAAAGGATATAAGAATATTTTCAAATATTTATCTTATGTTTGCTTTACTTGAGGAGGCTCAACTAAAATGCCAAGATCAATAACATTACCATCTATCAAGTCCTATATCTTGTGTTTCCAATTGATGCATCTACTTAATGTGTGGACTCATATCCTATGAAAATCACAAAATACATTCTAATCATATCCCCATGGAAGAGGCTTTGTTGGATAAAATTCTCCAATAAGAGGGAGAGATGTGATATTACATTCCAATAACTATTTTAAGACTTTTGTTGGAGATATTGGTAGATTGGAAAATTTTTGCCAAGGAGGTGTTGATAAAAATAATCACTAAGGGGGATCTGAAGATGTATTAACTATAGGTTGATTTTTATTCTTTCTATCATTAACCTTGACTTTCTTTTAGACTTTGTTGTTACTTTTTTTTTGATATACTTGTGTACCTGAGTTTGCCCATTGAAATTAATTTGACTTCCCTTTCCTTTAGTGTATGACATAATTTAGTGAAGGAAGAGAAAATTTTAAACATTATTCATTCATACAAAGCTGGTAGAAGACTCTGTTTGAAGAGATCTTGTAATTCTTGACCGACCATGGGACTAGTCATCTTAACCAAGATAGTCTTATATCGAAGAACATAATCTGTGAGATGCTCATTTTCCCTTTATTTTTATTATGTAACATGGGCATAGGAAACCTTAATGCCAATGTTAATGCTAAAATGAGCTAGGAACATGTTATCAAAAAGATTGAATGCATTGACTGATGGATTTAGTAGACTATATAACAATTCTAAAGCATAATCCTTTAGACTTTATGGAGATATCTTGGTTAATAACCATTTATTTGGCACATAATCCAATTATGCTATGTGAAATTCTCTCAAGTGTCTCTCTAGATCATCCTTTACAGCATATAGAGTGAGCTTGGGTTGAAAAAACCTGGTGTCAAGGGTGTCAAAGTAATATGATGTGCCAATTGTGTATGGAGTAGATAAAAGGAATCCAAGGCTTGTGTTGGTCTATAAGCACCTTGATCAAGATGTAGTACCTTGGATTGAAGATATTTTATCTCTTTCACAAGGGTAGCCACATCAAGGGATGAAGATGTACTAGCTATAGCTAGTGATGCCTCATAGGAAGGTTGGGATGATATAGGGGTTGTTGAGACATAGTTTCCCCCATAGTGTCATGCGTAATTGGTTTCTCTATATTTTGAGAAGATTAACCATTGTTAATTTTTCTTCTTATTTTAGTATTTTGAACATGTCATCTTACATATAAGGATGTTTAGTTAAAATGTCTTGAAGTTCCCTCTTATAAGTTTCATCAAAACTAGTATATTGGGACATTGTTAATGTAGGAAACCAAATTAAAAATGGATATATTTTTTTACAATAAGTTTTAATAATCAAAGTTTTATAGATAGAAAGTATTGAATATAGGAAATGTAAAGTCCTAAAAACAACAAACTAAAAAATTCATAAAAAACATATGAAGCTCACAAACGTGTAAGGTGATACCTCAAAAGTAATGGGACCTAGTATATACAACTAGGGTTTTGAAATATGATATTTTCAAAATTACTAATGAACTTTAAAATTTAATGTTAATTTTTTATTTAAATATGCAAGTAAAAAATTAGAAATTTTTTGATTTAAATAGACCTAGTATATGCAACTAGGGTTTGGAAAAAAATAATTATTTTTAAAATTACAATGGAATTTTTGAAATTAAAGAGAATTTCTTATTTAAATATGCAAGTAAAAATTTAAAAAATTGATTTAAAGGCAGCTAGTATATGTAACTAGGGTTTGGAAGAAAAATGATATTTTTAAAATTTATTATGGAATTTTAAAAATTATAGTAAATTTTTTATTTAAATATGCAAGTAAAAAATAAGAAAAATATTAGAAAAAATAACAAGGAATTTACCCTAGGGTTTTTAGGGTTTTTCTGTGCAAATGAAGTAAGTTAGGTTCACCAGATATTTTAATTTTTCTAGGAATATTGGAGTCTTATTCCTAATTTAGTTAAAGGTGTGAGTTGACTAAATCAGTAAAATATATTGTAATAAATAGAGTACTTATTTGTATAGCTTATTTACCCTTCGCATCTTTCTATAAATAGTAATGTAAGAGGAAACATATAACTTATCTTTAAAATGGGTTGATACAACTTAGGCAAAGGCTGATACCAACTGTGCAAGAATGGGATAATATCATGAATCTAAATTTGGATTTCATTTAGTGAAAGGACAAGAGCACTAAAAATAATACATTCTAAGGTCTAGTGCTATAGTCCAGGTCCTGCCACTCTTGTCTAATATAGTCATAGAGATTTGAGTTTTATAGGTTTTGTCCATTGTCCCTATGTGAGCCTACCTGTGAAATTTTGAGTCCTAAATATTGATGGAGATCCGTATATATATCATTCAATATTTAAACCCTAGACCTTCATAGTGCTTGAATAAAACTTGAGAAGGAGGGGGGTTAGTGTGTATAAAATGCACTAAACGTGTATCCAAACCCCTTGTGTGGCCATGCTACCTACATACCAATACTTTGAAGAGGGATCAAGATATATGTAGTTCTCCCATTTGATGTGTTTTGTACAATAGTGTTATGTGAATGTAAAAAAGTTAAATTGGGTGTGCTTGAGGTGGTTAGGGACTATTGTGATGGTTTTAATATGTTAGTAGCTATATTGGATGGATATATGTAGAGAATAGGGAGATTTGCCTTAGTGATATTTCTTGTATTGTTTCTTTATTTTTTAATATTTTCCAACCCCTTCTAAATTAACTTTGAATGGGATTTTATAGAGATCTATTGGTCATGGATTATATGTATTCATGCTAGGTTAACATAAATAATAAGAAGAATCAAGATAAAATGGTCATTTGGGCTCAAAATATGACTAGATAGGAGTGTTAGAAATATGACACCCTAGTGTCTAGTGCTATGGTCTAACTTGGGCGCTATTGTCCTACAGGTATAAGACCTAGGGTGATGGAATGAACATATAAAATAAATACTAGTTGAGCTAGAATCAGGTCTAAAAAGTCCACAAATGACTAGGAATAAGCAAAAAAAGTGTCTAAAAGGGTCATGAGAGTGTGTAAGAGGGACCTATGGGTTAGGTGTCACAATCCACACTCAAGCTCCAATTTTCACATTCTGTATGACTACACATACATATGGTTAAGACTTTAGATAACATGATAGTTCATCATTAAGCCTAAGTGTTCTAGTTAGTCTTTTCTTTAGTTATTTAGATTCCTTTAGCCTAAGACTAAAGTTATTTCCTATGAGTCATTATATCTCTAATGATTGGTCATTACAAGTCTTTATGGAGGAGGAATCTTAAAATCCATAAAACATTCAAAATCTAAATCATTTAATAAAAGCCAATGATTTAAAAGGCAACATTCAAAATTCGCAAATGTCAAATCACACTTAAAGATGTAATTATAACCACATATCATTTTTATAATTGAATCTCAAACTCCATATTTTGAGTCACAATAAATCCTAGCTCTATTGACATGTGGTAGGCCAGTATATTAGAAAAAAAGAGTAAAAAAATATTTTAGTTCTAACTACTTTCTCATGCAAGTACCCAATCTTTGCAGTAGATTGACAACTCTGTAACGAGTCTTGAGGAATGAGGAAACACTATGGGAAGGCAAGTTCATTTAAATTTTATTGTATAAAATCTACCTACACAAGTTTATCTTTGTAGTAAACTTATTTTCCTACACAACTTTGCATATATAGTAAACATGTATCGTGTGTATATTAATGGTCACTAGTCACTTTGTGTCTTGTCATGTCCTTATTGTGCCTCATGTCTCCTAAGGTATTATCATAAGATGCCTACATTATTCTTATTAGATTCCCTTTTTCACTTCATACAACCATAATATTTCCCCTTGGGAAATATTGTTTTGTTCAATGATCACTCCCCTAGGTATTCTATTTGTGAGATGCATTGTAAGACCATAGATAGGACCTAACCTTCATAAAAAATTAAAAAAAATTCACATTCCCATTCCAAACATCCCTTTTTACCATATTTCACATTATTTCCACCTCATTGGTGTTCCCTTTATGAGTTTTAGTTGAAGACCATGGATAGGACCCGACCTTCCTCATAAAATTTTCCAATAACCAAGTCACAACTAAATTACATGTGTTAAATATGAGATAAGATGTGATTGATTATGAGTTACATGTCATGGCAATGATTCCCATCTTGATTTAGTATGTTTTATGCTTACGTGATTAATCTTTCACTTTTTATCTTCTTATTTTCTAATTGCATGAAAGAATCCAACCATTTTTCTAATGTTTTTCATACTTCCTAACTTGAATTAGTGTGATTAATTTAAGACCAATTTTTCAATTTTTTTTTTATCTTTTATAATTCCTAATGTGAGTTAGTATGATTGATTCAATTAATTGAATTATTTTTACCCCATTCTTATATCACGTGCTTTCCACTTTATTACATTATTTCATACTTCCCAATGTGATTTAGTGTGATCTTACTTGTTTTAATTTGGTACCAAACTTATTCATGGTTTTAAAAAAACCTTTTACCATCTTTTTTACCACTCTTTGGTTTGTTATACTTATTCATCTTTTGATATTTCACATTTTTCAAAGTGAAATAATGTGTAATACATATATTTTTGACTAATTATACTTTTCCATGTCTTCTTTACCTATTTATTCTTAACCATTCATGTGTACTACACAATGATAGAAAAGAAACCACAACACATATATTTCCTATAGCATATACAACAAAATCAAAATACATGTGCTAGAAAGAAATATATCCATGCATATATAACCACACTAAAAAAAACACATAAGATTAACATACAACTCTTAAAATAAGATATATATATATATATATATATATATATATATATATATATATATATATATATATATATATATATATATATATATATATCATGTGTTTTTTATACAAATTACAATAATACATCACTCTAGCTTTGCATCTAGGCTCTGTCATGTTTATATTGTGACCTATCTATACTACCCATATATTCCTTAGATAGTCCCCTATGAATAGTATGCTATAAATATGGTGTCCGAGATCTCAAAGCTACTACCTATCCTTGTAGGTTGGCCACCTTGTCCTGTACCTATCCTAGCTAAATTATGGTAGCCAAATGTATGGCTCTCTCCTGAGCCAAGGCCTATCATTTTTTTGACTTTATGAGTCCCACCAATAGTAGTGGTTGTAGCTCATATCCACATTCCTATAACTACCTTGTAACCTCTCTTGATAGTCTAAACCAACTCACTTGAGAAATGGTAGATGGTACCATGGGATCATCTAATGTGGTAGGGGTTTAAGGCATCAATACACTGTCTAGAATCTCATGGAGTGGTCCCCTCATTAGGGATCCCCATCTAACCTCCTCCTCATCTATAAGACTTCTAATATTCAATCTAGATAGATGTTAGATCACATATATACCTCAACATCTATCTATCTTTCATCTATTAATCAAATTTTATACAACTAAGTATTCTATTTTTCAAATACTTAAGTAAATTTCAACCATTTATTACCTATCTTGATGTCACCTAACACCGTCTCCTTATCTACTTGTCTATCAAGCATAGTCTCTCTATTGATTCATCCCCTAAGTACCTTGTCCATCTAATTCCTCCCAAATCAATGCAATCCTTTGGGTCACCACTTATGACCACCCCAAGTCTCACCTTAGTGGTGACTCTATAGACTAACTCTACCCTAAGCCAATTAATGGGTCACCCTGAATGACCTCCCTCTATGATCTTTCTTACCACTGGCATCTTCATCAATCATGTGATCAATGTGGCCATTATTCCTCCTACTCTAGTGTTAGATGTGGTACTTCTAGCACCCATACATCCACATCCATGTCTTATGTATCTGTTAGCCATTGTGTTTGATCTATCCATGGTCTCTAACACTATAGCCTAATCTCAAGTCTTGTGACTAAGTGCTCCTCCTCCTCCTCTCCCCCTCAACTCTATTGTATGTCGAGCCAAAAAAGTGTGAATCACTATAGAATATCTCAAGTGAAGGATTCTAAACTATTATGGTAAGTATACCTATGGATATGGCTCTACCCACAAAATTTAGTGGTCCATGATCCATGTTCATGCTAACTCTGGTGCCACCATAACCCAACTCAGATAAACTATCATAATGTGTCAGTAAGGATTCAATATGATAACTTCTTGTGTGACCATAATAATACTATAACATGGTGCATGGCCCACTCCACTTGATCTTATCTTCATCTTAGCACCTAAGCTAACTAATATTGACCACAAGGGGAAACCTAACTAGTCAGTACATCAAAAAATTCTCATATATAAAGGCACTCATTAATACCACTAACCCCATGATCTTCTTCCCTATAAATAACATCCCAAACATATCATACATGAGTTGAATCTAGATGATATAACTTAGGTCATAGAATCCCCCTTGTTCCAATATCGACTGACATAAGGCTATCACATATAGTGATACCTTACCACCTGACTTGTGACACATCACTCATACTATCACAAGCCCTATCATATCCTTCTAGATATATAAAATATATATAATATAGAAATTAAATATGCTCACACTCAGTCCTAGGTAAATCATATCTAAGCAAGTCACCCATCAAGCTAATGCTCACTTCTCCTCTTAACCATTTGTTATACTCATGATCATTAGTGCCCTCATATAGGAAGGTCATGTAAATCATGTATATCCTCCAATGTGAAACCAACCTCTATGGTACCCCTATCCACCACCCACCTAAAGGTATTAGTCAAGAATTCCTAGGTTCCCAAGAACATGACTACTAAATCAATATTCAATAGAACTTATCATATCTCCATGATGCCTCTTAAGCCTAGCATGACTAATCTATCTCAATCCATCTTCATCAGGCACTTTAATAAATCTGGTATCCATGTTGCATTTATTAATTTATATAATCATTAGCACCCTTATAACCATAAAAAAATAAAATATGTATTATATATCCATGTCACTTATAATCAAATACATTATTTTGAAATTCTAAAATAAATCAACAAATCTAGCATTAATTTATTCATTTCTTACTAATTTCACCTATATTTAACCTACATGGTCATTTCAGTACCTAGTCAAGCAACCTAGGCTTTAACAATACTATATCAACTATTTTTTTGCTTTTAAGTACTATATCAACTACTTAGTAACATACTAAGTTGATCTAATGGTACTAGGTCAACCATTTGGACTTACCAAAATAAGTCAACCCTTTCAATTTTACCTCTTAGTACTAAGTCAACACTTTGAATTAACTAAGTCATCAATTGGGTACTAAGTAGTCCATCTACTCTAAACAACTATGTTGACCCATACCTACTAGCTTAACCATGTCAAAAACAACTTTTCAACCAACTAGGTCTAATGGGTTGACCTAGTTTGTTAAAACTACTAAATCTTTGACCCAATTTTAATAAATGCCTTCAACATTTATTACTCTAATTTCTTTTAACCTAGTTCCCCATTTGACCTCTAGTTCCCTTACCAACTTCCTAGGGTTCATTCTAATTTCTATAATTGGTTTAATTTATAAATTTCTATAAAACACTTAATTTCAAATAAAATAATCAAAAAAAAAAATTGTTATTCTTAATTGCCTACCTATGCTACACTCATTACAATTATTAGGCATCTATCTCATCTCAGCTATCATTTCCTCACCATCTTAGCTCTTTCATATTTTTTTAACTCTCTCAAATATCTATTTTTCTCTTAGAATATTCCAACAATAGGAAATGAATTCTTTTTCACCTTATTTAAAGCTATTATTCACAATTATTTACCCTTCAATGATGTAGTCCATGATTTTTACCTCCAAATCTTCCATGTCATCTAGGCATATCACACTTATTATTGTACCCCAATAAGAGCCACTCTATATTGCTTAGTTTATGGTACTAAAGCCATTCTTACCATTGAGGTCAAGTCACCTTCTCTATGCATCTCACTAAAACATGTCTTGGATGATGAAGACTACATAGTTTCTCACCTGTAATAGCTATAATTACTTGACTATAAATGTACAACCACTATAAATAGCCTTAAAAAATATCAAAATAGACTCTATCACCACTATAACCTGTGGGTCAAACATAAAAATTTTGAGCTTGGTGATCTTGTTCTCAGAGAAAACCAAAAGAACACCATGACCAAGAAAAATAAGAAGGGCAAGTTCAAACCTAATTGGATTGGTCCCTATATTATTATTGTAAATTATGGCTATAAAGCATAAAATATGGCCACTCTTGATGGAGATAAACTTGATGATCTGATAAACATCATACAACACAAATGTAATATCTGTTGAGAGACTTGAAATATTGTGTACGAGGCCCATTTACATTATACCATATTATGACCTTCTTTGTACCATACCATATAACATTATACAATCCCTTTTCTACCATCCAAATTTATTTTAACCCTCCCTACCAAATCCCTTAGACCTTGGTTCCATTCCATTTGTTCTTTAGGGACTTTCAATAAAAGGATTCATATTAAGTTCAATAGTTTATTTCATATTCTAGATAGAGGTCATTTTTTGGGGTAGTAAGATATTGGTTTGGAAGTTGCATTCTTCATTGCTTGTTTCATTCTATTCAATTGATATTGATTATAAATGCCTTTGGAAAAATCAGATTATTGTTGTTGTTTCCTCATTATAACTGCCTATGAGAAAATTTAGAAAAAGATTTTTATCATGCCTTGACGTAATACCTTTCCATTCATATGCCATAAAATGCCATTTGCCAAATTTATCTATTTTATTTAGAGAACTTACTGCTACCTAGTAAGACTCATCCACTATAAGACAAAACTATAGTGAATTGAGGTGCCATTTTGAGACTATGTAGGTAGTCCTCAATTCACATTGAGGTTAGCTCAGTCACCACTTTACCATGCTCTTGCCATTTTGTGACTAAATTTAAGCTTGAATGATTTTTCCATTTTATGATTAGACCATTTGTATCTCATCATTCTCGATTGTGTTGATATACATAGAAAATCCCAATTACATTTCTAAAAGACATAGAAAATCCAAAAACATTTATAGATGATTTACACAATCCTAAAAATCAACTCAACCGCTTCTTTGCCTTAAGGATTCTTGTATCCCTAGCTATATCACAAAAAACCAATTGTCATTTAGTTTCCCCATCCTTATTGGTGTAACATCTCATGCTCTCACCATTTTGTAAGCTCATTCCCATATTCCTTTATCAAATCCATCATGTTGTCTTTCTCATCATTTTTCCTTTATCTCATGTCCTAGGAGAACTACATTTGGCCTAAAGTATTTTTGGAACCTTGCATCTATGAAACTATGTAGGTAGCATCCACTTTCCTAGTACATCTTGAGTCAGCTCATCTACCCCTTCCTTTTATTTTATTCCCCCATTTAGTTTATTTGTTTCATTATCTTATCTCACCTAGGGGAAATGATTATCGTCTTGTTTGTCCTCTATTTATGATAACATTGTACTTAACAATTATTTGTTTTTATTTCATTTTCTTCTCTTTGTTTTGTTTTATTCTTTTTTTCTTGTTATTTTATTTATTTTTTGTTATTTACTTGTTCATTTGATTTATTGTTGTGCCTTGATTCATTTTAGGTGTATCCATTAGGTGATTCCTTGTGTATTAGTTTTGAATCCATCCATATTCATTCATCAACATTGTCATCCTAGTTTTTATAATTAGTGCATTATTTTCATTGAGTATTGGATTATGTGTCAGTCTTTAAGCATATTTTGGCTAAGTTATCATGGAATTATATATCATGATGCCTACATTCAAGTGCTACACAAAACTTATCTATGTAAATCTTACAAGTAATAAGACCACAACATTTATCCTTAGCACCTACAAACTTATCGATCTATCCAAATCATATCCACATATAGAATAATTAAATCATGGAAAAACATAATCCTTGCTAGTTGGGATATGTAGCTCCATACCAGTAGGTTACCTAAAATAGTCTTTCTCCTTTGTACTAGCTCACTCTTATTTTATGACTATGGATTTAGTTCATTAGCCCCAATATCTAATTTTCCATCATACTCTCAATATTAGGTCAATTATTATAACCACCTATGGGTAGATTATTATATTTTGATCCACTAGGAGGTTAATGATTATAACCACATTTGGGAAAATCATTTGATTTATTCTACCCGATTGGGGCAATTTTTTATCCTACCAATGACTATAACCATCTATGGGTAAATCATTACTTTCCATTTCATGATTATAACCACCTTAGGGAAAACCATTATCCTTTAATCCCACCTATGATGATGATTATAACCACCTATGGGCAAATCATCTTGTTTGTCTACTCAACTGGGTTAGATCCACATGCCACTTATTATAACCACCTATGGGCACATCAATCTTTTCCACCCCATTTTATCCTTATTGTCTCATCATTTTCCTTGTTTTCAGGGATAGATCACTCACTCTATTGGTCTATCACTCCCTTGTTGGGGAATATAGAGCCCATCCATTACCATTGAATTAGTAGGCATATAGGACATTTTTATATTTTGAGAAGACATTATTATGCATATAGCTTACAATGCCTTCACAAATAGGGGAAAACTATAGACACCCAATTTTGGCCTTAATTGGCCTATGATTAGTGTACTAGGTTTTTTGAGCTTAATGGTTTAAACTATGCAATTCAAACACTCAAACATCAAACTACTTAGTTAAATTATAGATCCATTAAGACTAAATGTAATTCAATGAATAAGTTATTCAATCCTAGACTTAAATACTAAAGCTAATGATCTAAACCATGATTAAATATATGTAAAACAATAACAGGATATTTCTTAAATTAGGCTCAACATCTAGACATAATGATGCTTGATCATGGATTTATTGACCAAGGATGATTGGATGATTCAATGACTAGTTAGACATGGATTACTCATGTGATTTCTTGTTAAGTGGGCATGAACATGGCATGATAATTCAAGTTAGCCCAAATGAAGGAGAGGAGTTCTTTAAATATAAAGAGTAGGGAAAGATATATGGTGGATATTTAAAGTTTGGGGAAGAATATCAATGGATGAGGATTATCTAGAGAATTTAAAATTCATTGGAAGACTCTAGATTTGGATTCTTCTAGAGAGGAGAGGGATGTTTAGAGAGGGTTATAGATTTGGAGGAGTCTATAAACCTTTTTATGGTTAATAATGATTATATGTAGTATTTAATGAATATTAGGTAGGTATTAGGAGCTAGGCATGTATGATTAGTATATTAGGTGGGTCATGGGAATTTAAATTTTGCAAATAATAGAAAAATTAGGGTTAGGTGAAGATAATGAGGATTTGGGATGAATTAATTAATTTTTGGGGTAGAATAAGGTTTCAAAATGAATAAATGGTGAGGGGGGATATTGGATAAATAATTAGGAAGGAGATAATTTAGTGAAATAAATTATATTAAGGATAATTAATGTTAATTAATAAGAATTTTAGTGATAATAATGTAGGCAAGTGAATTTAGATGCATATATTCTACTCCTCTTTGAAATGACATTATGAGGGGAAGAAGTGGAGGGAGTAATGGTATTTTAAAGAAAAACCATGTCATGGATGAATGTTATTAGATGATTTTATGGGATATGATGCTCCCTCGATGGGATATATGAGGAAGATTGAGACAAATGGCCATTCAAAAGAAGAAACAAGGGGTAGGATGCCATGGATAGATAAGGGGATGGGATGCCAAGTATGAGATAGAAGATGAAATAGAATTGGACTTGAGCAATGAGCTACACGTTGATGATGCCTCTATTAAGGACACATGCACAAGGAGTAAAGATGATGTTCTCATGATTGTTGACATATTCTAAGGGGGAATCAATTGTAACATTATGATGATAGGATTATAAGGCCACCAAATTTATATGTATCCCAAGCAAGGATGCATGAAAGGGAGAGATATAGGCTAGGATAAGATGAGGATTTGATAAGATTAATGATGGGTGTAGATCAAAGGTAAAGTTGAGATTCATGATGAAGGTGATGATAAAGAATAATTGATATGATTGAGTGACCAACAGATAGAAGAGAGAGAGTGTGGCCAAGCTATCTTTGGGCATGAAAAAGGCCTCAAGATGATGTAGTTTTGACTCAAGGATAAGTTAAAATGATGGAGTAGAAGATGATTATGATGACTATTATTATAGGGTGATGTTAGGACTTAGATGATGAGATTAGGATTATGAGGATATATATTTTATGTTATTTAAATAGACTAAGAGGATTAGATTAATGATAGGAATAAGGATGATGAGAGGATTAGATAAATGATGAGGGTGTAGATGATAAATACATCATAATTGTCATAAGGCTCATCATAGTCTAAGAAATCCATTAGATATGGAACTTGATAGTATAGCCAATGATATAAGTATGACCAAGAGGACATTATTCCAAAATGATTGGGAAAATAGTAAACTATGCATCATTGATGGCACTTATAAGCAATATTTTAGCCTTGGGTGACCTCATATCATCCCTATTCTTTAACCAATAGACAAACAGACATGATGAAAAATGTAAGACAAACAAGATATATACATGATGAAAATAATTCAAATAACATAGAGCAAATAAGTAACACGCAAGTATCTAGATTTATGTCTTGTCTAATGATGGGATGATTGATTGAGTGATGGGTTAGATTAGGATTTTATTATGGAATAGGAATATACATAGATTGGGGATATGATAGTGATAATAATGAGGATTGAATATTGATTAGGATAAAGGTATGGACTTAGATGATAGACTAGGATGTGGATGAGGATATGGATGTTAAGATTACTAAGGGGGACCAATAGACAAGGCCCTACAAGATTTCAATCTAGTAACTATACTATGAAATGATGGGATCAAATACATTTCATATAGAAAAATAGTGATTGAATGTGTTATAGGTATGAAGAGGAAATGATAAAGATAGTGATTAGATCAAGTACCTTCTCCACTAGTAAAGAAGTGTTGTGATAGGTGCTAGGCGTAAATAAGCATTGACAAGGAAATGATGGGTGCTAGATTAAATTTTTTGAGAAGTTATGTGTTCTAATAACACATTTGTAAAAAAATATGAGGATGAAAATAGGAGTGGGTAACCAATAGGAGTGGGTTCCAGAATATAGTAGGTGATGGATATTAGATGGTTGTTTGTGATGGTGATATTGACAATATACATAATGGGTATTATTTTTTATGATGTGATGGATATGGATGTAACTAAGGACATAAGACAAGACACAATAGACTATTTTTGGCTTTGTCAAATTTTATGATTTTTATGATTCTTGACATTTTTCAAATTTTATGGGTTTTTAGGATTATGTATGTAGACTATACAAACGGGGTCAATAACAAAGGGAATACTAATCATATCAACTAGAATGAATATGGATGGAATGATTAATGGAATGATAAAAAGGATGAGGGTGAAGTGTGAAAGGTGATGGGGATTAAGGAAGAATGGACTAGGGACAACCAATGACCACATTATGAAGGAACCAAATACTTAGTTTCATGAGTGTCCATTAGAAGATATGATAGGATTATTCTAGAACATTTATCAAGACACTTTCTACTACTTTATGAAAGTTCAAGACTGGAAAAATGGATGTACATAATAGGATTCAAGATATGATAATAGATGATGAGTGTAATGGAGGGGATTAATAAGTGACATAGATGGGTGATATAGACAAGGTGGACAAGGGATGTGACAAGGAAGGAGGATTGTGCCCCCAAGTTTTGAGTTATAATGTACAGAATAGATTATTATACCATGATGTCAAAACTTGTTTTCATCATTATACTAAACCAAGGTGCTAGAAGACTAGTTTTAACCATTGGAGGGATGTTTTGGTTTTATAAATTTTGTGATTTTTATGACTTTATTGGTCATCTCATTTTATTGAAGAAGGGAGAGATGTAAGATTATTGATATGGCCTATATTCTTAGGCAACACCTATTCTAGATATATGTAATACTATGATCATATCTTGGTGGCTTTTATTGATTCTTGATTTAGCTATCCTCTAAACATTTTGACTAGGTGTCTTTGTAACCCCTATGAGGGACAATGCTACCTAATTATTTGAGGCATGGTGGGGATAGGGGTATGACATTGATGTGATGAAGGGATATAGGATGTAAATTAGGGATAAGATCATGTTAGATGATGTGATGAGATGGGGAGTAGAAATGGGGTTCAACAATTATATACATCACTGGTTATGGTAAAGGGGATTCTATAGATTGGTGCCAAGAGATAAAGGGATCCAATACCTTTTGATTTTAAGATTATTTGATCCAAATATTAAGAGTATAGTTTGGCATATGATTTTTACTTTTGACATTATTTTGAATTATTGATGGGGTTTGACTTTGATTACCCTAGGTGCCTGATTTTGTGCTTCACCAAAGGAAATTGATTTTTGACTATATAGATGATTTGGATATTTTTGACTTTCACATTTCCCTAGTGCCTAATTTTGGGTTTCACTAGGAGAAGATATTTATTGATTAGGTTGATTATTTGAATTTTATTAAATTTGAATTATAGGATAAAATAATATTTGATCATGGTTTATGACTTTTATAATATGGGCTTGGGCCTTCATAATTGTAGCACATGATATTGAATGTAGAGGGGAATCCAATGATGCATGTTCCTATTTATTTCATTCATGGAGTGGGATATAAGGATGATGGAGGTGAGGTGGATGATTGGTATTAGTTGATGTATTAAGGGGATAATGGAAAACATAGTTATCATAATGTTTACTAGGAACCCTAACCTCAATGTCATAAAAGGTGTCCTCAAGAACATCCAAATGATAATGAAGACTAGCTATAGTATGTGGATCCAAAGTAGGATCAGATTCACTGGCAATCTTCAAGAGATAAAGCTTGCAAGAACTATGTTATGGCTTAATTATCCGGATTGGAATCCAAAGATAAACTAGGTGATGTTTTGGAGGTATTATGATTAGAGGTATACTCAAGGAGAGAGTAATTAAAATTAACTATTATATTATCAATGAGGGATGATGCTTTTGATGAGGAATCTAAATCAGATGCTAGTGTTGAACATGATATTGATGCGGATAAGACTTGTATTAGATATGATGATAATTCTAATATATATGATATAGTGTTTCTAGTGTATAATTCATTGTTTATAATTGACCTATAAATAGGGGTTGTTTTATATGATGGGTGAGATGGAGATGATGAATTAATAATGGATTGAGCAAAGAGAGGGCCATTAAATGATTCATGATATGTATGTGAAATAGACTCATGGTTGATGGAGGATTGGTCCATGATGGGGGGATAATGGAAGAGGGATAGGATGTATTGAACCTTATCTTGGAAGGGTAAGGGCTTGATAATGATCTATAATGGAGTCTTGGCATCCCTCTTCTTGCTCACCTAGGGGGATAGAGTCATCTGGTTCATCCTCAATTACTATGTCACCATAGTCAATAAGATCTTAGATATAATCATGTAAATTTTGACATTATTTAATGAAATGCCTCTAAGTTTTATGATATTCACAATATAAATTTTATTTATACCATGAAGGCTTAGGCTTGGTGGGATAAAGATGTCGTATGGGTGGATAGACCATCATGTTAACAATGACTAGTTTTTGGAAAAGGGATTCCAAGGACATAGGAAGGGAAGTATGAGGACCCACTTCACTTTGTGACTTTGGTGTGGAAGAATTAAAATTTATATCAGATGATGTTTGAAATTATTGGGTGGATAGATGGGTAGACAAGATTTGATTCCCTTTTCTAGTAAAGGAAGGGGTAGATGATGGGTTATGACTAGTGGATGGAGGATTTGCATAGGATTCACATGAAGGGGTTTCTGTGGGAGGTGAAATGAGTTGAAGGGGTTAAATACCTTTAGTAAGTAGGAAACCCATAATAAGGAATTATAAGAGGATTTCATCCATATTAAAGGTTATGTATTGTTTAATGATATTGGGGTTTAGCTTCATGGTGGTGGGTGATAAAGGATAGAGGTCTTGATGGACTAGAGCATTGGATTTTGAAGTGTTTAGAATTGGAAGAGTGTGATGGATATGACATGTTATTATGGGATGATGAGGTTAACATGTTGGTATTTACTTTTCTATTAGGATGAGGTAGTAGTGATGGACTATGATTGGTAGATGGAAGATTTGACTATGGACAACTATGAATCTAGGAGAAAGGGATTTGTATAAGGCTAGTTCGAAAGGGTATTCTAGGCTTGTGGGGTCAAAATCATTAGGAAAGTGAGCACTCATATTCGATATCCATAAGAGGAATTCATTTCTATTCTCTAAAATATATTGATTAATCAGGGTGACCATATTAATTAATGTTGATACTAATTTTGATGAGGTAAAGGGTTGTGAATGGGGTGTTAGTTTGGGATAAATGGGAGTAAGGTTAGAATGTAGGTGAGCACCCATTTATAGTGATTAAAAAAGGAATTCATTATTATTGGCTATTATGTATTGGTCTATTATAACTAGGTCCAAACTTATGGGGAATGGATGTTATAATATAGATGATGATACAAAGGTAGATAAAGGGTTAGAGAAGGTTTCTTGAACAAAATAGGTTTGAAGTACCAAGGTATTATACCAAGTGATAATGAGGATGAAATGTGATTAAGATGATATAAGAATAGGATTATATTTTATATTAATAGTGTAATAGTTTTTAATGACCTATCAATAATGCCCAATAGTCAAACTAGAAAAAAGATTGAGGATTGTGATGGGTGCCTAGATGGAAACTAGCAAGATTATAATATGATGGGTTCTAGTTATGAATAGGCAAATATGATAGAGACTAGATTGATGATGATGGGTTTTATAGATTAAGAATGAAAAAGTGGTAAGATGCTAATAGTATATTGACTAGGTATGATACCTGAATGAGTGATGAGTGTTAGATTGAATAAGATGATAAAATTATATAGATAGGATACAAGTAGTATCTCAAGCCTTAGATTGATTTTATTGATATTAGGATGGGATATGATTATATGATAAAGGTTTAAATATAAATATATATAGGTGGTAATGAAATGATTGAGGGTAAGATGAATGGGATGTAGATGATATGGATGTGGGTTTCACCAAGAAGGACAACTAGGATAAGATAAAATGAGGTTAAACTAGATGGGTGATGGAGATAAGGTCAAGACAAAGGATTGATTATCAATGGGGTAGACTTGACAAGGTGTGATTGACAAGATATGATTAATTATGAGTGAGACTAGGATGATTTGTGGTTAGAATGATGTAGAAGAGAACACAAGTTTGTACAAGAGAGTAAGGCAAGGATATACAAGAGGTTATTAGGATATGTTATAGAATAGGATCATATTAAGTCAAGGTGGGAGATGGTATAATTACATACAAAATGAAATGATGAAATAAAGATAAGATGGTGGGCTATGATCAATTTATAAGATGGGATGGCTAGATTAGGATAGGAAAAAGATAATATTTACAAGAGGGTGATGACAAGGATGTGCAATAGGATGATATAGGATATATGAGTGATGGGGAGGGGTATGGAAAATTACAAATGGATATGATGAGACTATGAGGGGATTAAGATAAGATGGTAGATATGATAAGGATATACCAATGTAATGGTGAGATGGGGATGGGATGATGGGGTATGATGAGATAAGATAATATAGGGATGACTATATTAATATGAGGTGAAGACCAAAGAGGGTGATGGGGAATATGACTATAGAAAGGATGCTAGGAGGATGGTATGATGATAAGCTAAGGATATACAAGATGAGGATACATGTTCAAGAGGGCGATAAGAATATACAAGATGATAGTCCTAAGATATAGAAAATGGGATGATGGATGTTTAATGGGATGATAAGGATGTATAATATGGGATTAAGATGTGTAGGTGATGGGGAAAGATCAAGGGTGGGTGGAGATGGTGAAACTAGGAGGGTATTAAGTAAAGGTGGTGATGGGGAATAATATGATATGTGAAAAACATGTACAAAAGGACAATATGTATAATGGTATGATGACAAGGTTATACAAGATGATATGTATAAAAGGATGATGGGATACAGATGTACGATTTGATAATGATGAGTCAAGGATATACAATATGACATGAAAATACCTAGATAATTATGTATAGTTTTGGGGTATAAGTTTGACTTGGATCAAAAAAAGCATAGGTTTAGCATAACACACACCCAAGCAAGCAAATCACAAAACCTATGATTATTAAACTCAAGGGTGTGTAACCCAACACTCACACCATCAAAAAACTTCATGGGTGAAGCTATAAGCTAGTGATATTTTATGAAATCAACCAAACCATCTCAACCCCATTTACACATGATGGCTAATTAGGATTTGATATTAACTCTGGAAATGAGGTGCCTATTACAACTGAAGGATCCTATGCCAGGTTTACATGAGCTCTATAATTGCATCCCATATATATGAAAATGTATAAATAGGCCCAAATATATATAGTGTGTTGTCTAACTACCTTGTATCATGGAGCTTAATTTCCCCTTACTCTACAGAACCCTTTATGGGGAATTCTACATAGGTGTCAAATGATAGCTCTCCTAATTTTTAAACTCTACTAGAACATAGAGTTTGGACTAGTTCATGGTGGTGAAATCCATGATCACTATCCCCTAGAAAAATAAAATGGGGATTATAGGTGGTTTTTAATCCCCTAATAAGTTTTAAAAGGATGTAAGGGGGAGAGCATACACCATATTAGCCATCAGGATACAAACATGCATATAAAGGATTAATTAACCAATTAGATTAAGATGTGTGATATTTATAAGATGAAGGACAAGAATTTATAAGACAAAGATATGGGAAGCATAATGATATATAATAAACAAAGTGATAGAAATAAATATATACAAGATGATTAAAATGATTTTCAAATGTGCCAAAAGGATTCTTTGACAGGGTGCCTACAAGAACACTGTTAGTAGTTTCAATGGCACTAAAAAAAGGATCTTGTAATATAAATATTATTAGTTTGATTAATAATCTTGATGGGAAACCTATAATACAAATTATGTTAGACCAAAATATGACCTATAAGTAATAAAATTATCCCTATAAGAAAAAAAATGTTAGTACAATAGGCCATAAGGAAAAACACCCTAAATTTCATGATTTGGATTTATAATTACTTTAGGTTAGTGGGCCATGATATGAAGGTATGGGGGAATTATCACTTAGCGGGGTCAAAGGTAAGTTCCCCATTTGGGGTCAAGGATTAAGGGGAACTCAAAAGGGACAATTTTGAATGCAAATAATCAATAGTTTTGATTATCAACTTTGGGAGGTAACCTTCAAAGTGAATGTTAGTAGTTATGATAAATTTTTACTTGGATGTTCATGTGTATCTAACTGTTATAAATAAATTCAATTCATAAACATAATCCAAAAAATAGTTGAAAATAATATTTTATCTAGGATGAATCAACCTACAAAAATGATAATTAGTGGTTGGATCTAGTTTGGCTTGATACAAAGAAAGAACCATATCCAATCCAATGAATAAGACCTATAATGTTTTAAACTATTATTAAAATGAAAAATTATATAAATTTATATTTCAAACCATACGCATATACTTGTCATATAAATTTAAATTGAGATTAGACAAATTAAATCCCTAGCTGAAAATTTTATATTTTTAACTAAACACATAGTTCGAAACAATAAAATGTAAAAAGATCAAAATAAAATTTGACTACAAGTTTCAATTAAAGTTTATATAATCTTTAGGATTTAATGGTAGTATGGATGTCCAACATGGACAAGGTAGGGTGGATGGAAGTTTTTAATGGAGAGCTTATACAAAATAGGATGGATGGTGGGCTTAGGACATGACATTTACCCTAGGTATGACTGGTCGATATATTATTGTTGGGTCTTTATGGCCCCTTCACTTTAAAAAATTCTATATGTTTTCAAGAAGGTTTTTTTATTAAGATACATAAAATGGTAAAATACCAAACTATTTTAAAATAATCTAATTACCAAGAACTTTGATAGATTTATGGATCCAAATGGAAGACAATATTTATATTGGGTCTCTCTAAGTGTTTTTATTAAATTTTTTTTTAATTGTATAAATATTAAAAATACATGTGATATGTCAGTCAAGTAAATGTTTTATAAATAAAATGTGAGATTATAAAAAAACTTCAAAGGACTAATATGTGAAATATATATGTATCAAATCTAGTCATAGTACATTTACCAACATATATTCATTCTATGCCAAATGTTGAATGATATGAAATGGTGCCTTGTCTATCCACACTATGTTAAAAGAATAAATAAGTCACTATTTTATATTTTAGTTTAGATTGAACCTATTAGATACAAATAGGTAAACCATGATGATTAGGATATGGGCATAAATTATTTAATGTTAGAGGAGGGGCACATTAAAATTGTTGTCTCATTTATATTAAGTTAATTTTTCCTTATGGATATTCATTACACCACTCAAAAAGTGTTTAGTCAGGTTGATTTAGGTTTACATCAAATGAATCTGGCACTTAAACAACACACTTTTGGATAATAAATCTATAGGAAAGAATGACTTCTAGTATAGATCTTGATTGAAAAGTTGAGCTTGCTAATAAAGACCAAAAAGAAAATATAAAATCATGGTCATTCATCACCAGAAGACATTATAGAGAATGGATGGGAAGTCATAGTGACCAAGAGAGAAGCTATGAGTGGGTAGGAGTAGTTGAAAGGAGTTTGCAGTTGATAACTTTAGCCAAAGAGAAGCTATGGTATAAGTCAACCAATATTGAATAGGACAACAAGGTCAATGAAAAAAATCACAACCAAAGGTGAGTTGAATGAAATCAAACTATAATGTCTAGAGATACCTAAGTGTATGATTGGATTTAAAGAATATAGGATAAATACATGGGTTCTGAATGAGTTGGGATCAAATCTATCAAAGAGGATGTGAGTAAAGTGGAACCAAGAGATATATCTAGATATTAACAACCTCAAGTTCCCCATTTATGAATAGGTCATGGGATAAGGATTTTAGAATGTTGAGAATCAAGCACATTAGGGTCAATGTGGGTTAGGATATTTTAAAATGAGGTTGAGCAGATAGAACCAAAATCAAGGTCATCAAAGCATTAAAATAAAGAGATCAAGGATTCAAGCCCTTATATGTGAGAAGACTATGTATAGTTGTATTTCAAAGGAGAATAATGGAATAAAAATAGATCCCATTGATAAGGACAAAAAATAAAAGTAATGCTAACTATCTTCCCAAATTGAGATTTATAAAAATGAAATGCAAGATATGATTTCTCAAAACTATAATATACCATATTAACAAGATGCAAGTATAATATTTTGTTTTGATTTTGATGCTTCATACAAAATTTCACACTTAGATTCTAAATGACCTCTCATATAATTAGAACTCACTACTAAAATTAATATTAATTACTAATAAACAAATATCTATGAGAAACTTCACCAATACTATATTATGCACAATAACTAAATAGTTAACTCAAATCATATAAGAAAAATATTTTAGGTTCAAAGTATGTACAAAATACTACCATAGTAAACTATTAAAAAATTAAAACACTATTTTAATTATTTTATGTAAAAATAATATCATGAAATGTCTAATTTTAGGTTGAATACAATGATGCAAATTTCATCTATAAAATTACACTCTATAAAAAAAAATCTAGGATTTGGTTTCTTGTCCTTATTTTATTAACCCTGTAAGCTTCCATAAAACATAACTAGAAATAAAAATAATTAAACTAGTATAGCTAGTCCTATCATGGTCATCATTTTATCATAGGATTTTTGAGCTTAATGGTTTAAACTATGCAATTCAAACACTCAAACATCAAACTACTTAGTTAAATTTTAGATCCATTAAGACTAAATGCAATAAGCTATTCAATCCTACACTTAACTCATAAATTTAGATGCTCCAAACAATGATTAAATGGATGTAAAACAAGAATATTACATTGCTTACGTTAGACTCATCATTTGAACATAATGATGTTTGATCATGGATATGTTAATGAAGGCTGGTTAAATGATTCAATGAATAGATGGACATGGATTCCTCACTTGATTTATTGTGATTCGGGCATGAACATGGCATGAAAATTCAATTTTTCCCTAATGGAGGAGAGGAGTGGATTAAATAGAAAGAGGAGGGAAAGATATATGGTGGAGATTTACATTTTGGGGAAGAAGATCAATGGATGAGGATTATCCAAGGAATTTTAGATCTAGAGGTTTATATAGAGGAGAGGGAACTTTAGAGAAGGTTATAGATTTGGAGGAGTCTATAAACCTTTTTAGGGTTTATTATGATTATATGTAGGATTGAATGAAGTTTAGGTATGGATTAAGGACTAGGGTTGTATGATATCCTAGGGAGTAATCTAGTAGGTGGGTCATAGGAATTTAAAATTCCCAAATAATAGAATAAGTGGGGTTAGATTAGGATAATGGAGATTTGGGATGAGTTAACTAATTGGTGGAGTAGACTAAAGTTAGTAAATGAATAAGTGTCAAGGGGGGATATTAGATAACAAATTAGGAATGGGAGAAATTAGTAGAATAAATTAGATTAAGTAGAATTAACATCGACTAATAATAATATTAATGATAATAATGTAGGTAAATGAATTTAGATGCATACAATTGGACTTCAGACCGATTCCTGCCTAACATTACAAATTATGCCTAGGAATCATTAAACATCCCAAATTTGGTCATGCATCATTGATCAAAGTTTATAATGATGTTGAGGAATTCGTATTTGGGGAACTATCATGTATGTAATAATAACCTCTCACATATTCATCTCTAATCACCATATGGCATGACAATTGTCAATATGGACTATAGACCTATTAAGTGGGGCACTTGCACACTTAATTACATATTGAAAGAGCTAAAAGGATAATCATAATCAATTAAAAAATTAAGAAAAATTAATTATCTATTTGAATTATCTATTTCAAAATAATAAATATCTAAAAAAATAAATTCCAAAAATCAAAATATCCTAGCCTTTCATCATTATCTTTATGAGTTGTCAAAAAATCTAAAAATTTCCCAAAATATATAAATTGAGAACTATGACTAGTAAATGAAAGTCATAATTACATAACAAATTTTAACTCAACTAGATTTAGTCTTAACTGAACCTTATAATTTGAAAACTATGATTAATAACTAGAATTCATAATTGCATGATAATTTTTAACTCAATTCAACCTTAACTCACCTTGGGTGAAAGTTAATTCCTAAAGCTATAAATACAAGGCCATGCCCATTAATTTTTAAGCTCTCATAAACTAGATATATAATGTTAACTTGGAGAGAGACAATCTTTCAAATAATGTTATAATGAAAAAATATTGAGCCAAATCAATCACAAGCCACATCAAAGCCAAGGTGCGAAGGAGAGAGGGAGCCAAAAAACGTCCATTGCCAAAGACTTCTTGATGCATAAGCCTAGAAAGCCACTCAAAAAATCATTTGGATCTCCCAAGGGAGGAAAATAATTTTGTTCATTTATGTTTTAGCTGTGCTTTCATCTAGTTTTTGTTACCTAAGCTCTCCCTAATGTATAGGCTAGAGCTATTAGGATTAATTGTGCTTATATAATTTATTTTATAGGACCAATATGTTAATAATATACCCTATATGTACTTCCTTGTTCACAACTCGCATGGACAAAAGTCATGTTTAGTAGTGCCATTCCCACAGAAATTCCCATTCTAAAATAGGTGATGGGGATAGGGATCTTGGTATGCTCTTTCAAAATAAAACATTCCCCAGGGAGAAACCACCTCAATAATTCCCTATTTGCATTATTTTACTTCTTCCATGTAATAACCATATGTAAATTATAATTAAAATTTTTAATGGGTAGGATCAAATACCTATTAAATGTTTCTCCTATGATATATGTGACAATAGTTGCATTGTTTACATAAATAACCATATGTAAATCATAATTAAAATTTGTAATGGGTGGGCTCAGATACCTATTAAATGTTTCTCCTATGATATATGTGACAATAGTATTGTTGTTTACATAATGAATATATCTTCCATCTATTATTCTTCCTTTCAAAAAGAGTCCCCATAGTAGATGGATTCACGACATCACCTTCATATTTTTGGCTATATAGTGTAGGGTTTGACATTTTAAAGGGACTAATGCATTCACCATATGCTTATTTTCAACTTTAAATTAATGTTTGAGTGAAAATTAATCTACATTCTTCACTACTTCTCATAATGCTAAGTAATTTGGATTATCATCCATCAAATTCAGTAGAGTCAAACATAGTGTCCAATTACTATGTATAAATCTTGATTGAGAACCTTGATGGTGTTATGGATAATTTGTAATACCTTAAATATGATGCCATGATGATTTTACTGATACTATTATTCTCTAATCTTTTGATAATGGCATTTTTTCACTAATCCAAATTTTATAAATCATAAATCACCATGATAGGAGTTAGGGCTTTTGAGATCATTTGAGGCTGAAGCTTACTTGAGATTGAAGATGGAATTATGTGAATTTAGCTAGGGGATTTATGTAAATAGATCTCCTACATTTAGTTGTACTTTGTGCACTGTTACTCTTTAACGTCTATGATCTTGTAACCTTAATTCAATATGAATTTGGCAACCCTATCTTAGTGTACATGAAATGTAGGATGTCATGTCATTTGAGGTTCCACCATGTAACCTTTAATATTTTTTCAATTATTATTACATAGCCTATTCAAAGTTAGTCAACCTTTACCTTTGTGTAAAAAGGACTCTGAAGCATATAATGTTCTTTATAAAGATATGACACCAAATTTTTTAAAACAAAAGTTTATAATACAAAGTTACCGATGACTAAGGTTTATAAAGGATTACTTTCGATGAAAATTATCTGAAACAAAGTTTTTAAAATGAAAGTTTCTAACATAATTTTTCTGAAGCAAAGTCTCCAAAGTGAAAGTTCTCAACATAAAAGCCTCCAGTGATAATATTTCTAAAATAAAGTCTCTGACATAAACCTTTTGAAATAAAAAGATACCAAATACTAAGTCTCTAATGAATAATCTTCTAAAAATTAAAAACCATTAAGAAATATGCCAATGAAAACCTATTGAAGTAATTGTTTCCAAAGAGATTCTTCTCAAAATAAACACATTGAATTAAATCTTCCATGAATGAAACTTGCCAATGTAACCTACTGATGAAATCCATCTAAAATTAAAGTTGTCAATGCAAATGTTTCTAAATCAAATGATTTTGAAGCAAATTATTTTAAAGAGAAATTTATGAGTGAATGCTTTTGATATAGAATTTTGCTGATGACTAAATACTCTAAAATAAAACAATCTACACACTTGTCATGGAAATCCATTATTTCCATCTTTCTCATTAATAAGATAGTATAAATGAGTATTTCAAAATGAAAAAACTATACCACAACATTATTCAACATTAAAAGCATAGAATTTATATAGATAATATAAGTATCATAACCCTCAAAACTCATATGTACCCTTCAAAGATATTCATTATTTTCAAAAAAAAATGAGGTCTTTCCTTTTTGAAGAAAAATATAGAGTGGGGTGTGTTGAAAACAACACCACCCTTATTTTTTATAATAAAATTTGTATATCTCTGGAAAAAATATAGTGCAACATTAAAGAACTAATAAAAATGAAGTTTATGTGCATTTTATCCAAGATAAAGTCATTAATGTTGATGTTGATCTCCATATTTTTATACATATGAAAAAGTGGTAGATATATTCAAAAAAACGCTTACTGCTATAAATTTTTTCATGTTTCATACAATGTTTAGCCTCTCAGAGTTATGATTAATGGGAAGTTTGCATGAGAATGTCACTTAGTAATGGCCATGTGTTTTTATCTTCTTCTATATACTTTTTCTCAATTTGTAAAGGTATTTTAATAAGTCACTTTATGTGATTTTATTAAACTTCACCATAGATGATTTTACAATGTACCCAATAATTAAAATCATATATTATAATGGAGGTCCATATGTTACAAAAGGCTTTGAAAGGCTTAGTTGATTATTGACGACAAATTTTGTGATGTAGTTTCATGATATTTCTAGCCTAAACTTACTCTAAGTAGTTTTTGTATTATAATTCATTTTATTATAAAAGGTAATATTAACATGATGAATGTTTTTAAAATCCTTAAAATATTAGATACACCCTAAAATCATCATACATGGTTTACAAAATATAATCAATTTTGTATACATGTGGTTGTGACATGTGTGAGATGGTAAATTTGAGAAATAAGATTATGATATGGAAATTATATCAAAATCACCCAAATCTAAAATCTATTTTAAAATTAGAAACCATTAGATTAAAATTTAATTAAAATGAACATTTAAAACAACATTCTATTTAAAGCCAAATGTTCCCCATAGATATTTAAATAAAAAGACTAAATGATTTTATATAGGGGATTGTTACTATAGATTCAAATTATTAGTACCATATAATTAGTTTTGATAATGGTTTTATTATTGTACTAGTGATTGATTCATACTATTGCCAAGGAGGCTTATGGATTTAATAGTTAGTTTAGAAATGGAGGGGTGGCTGATCTAAATACAGGAAGAGGGATAATTAAAAAGAATTAAAAATTCCTTGGAAGCCTTTGGAATTAGAGGATTATAGAGAGGAGGGATAAGATAGAGAGAATTCTAGACTTGGAGAATTATAGAATCCATTAGGATGGTTTTATTATGATTAAATATAGGTTAGGTTTGTTATTATACAAGGATTAGGATGGATGATTATCGGTTAATATTGTAGGAAAACCTAGGAGTAGGTAGGTGGGTGGGTTGTGAATTAAAAATTTATAATATAATAGATAAGTGGGGTTAGGTGATGATAAAGATAGATTCAAAGAATTTGTGAAGACATGGGAAGGGGTAATGTTATTTAATGAATGGGATGTTAGGAAAATGATTAATAAGAGTTATTAAGGAGTAATTAGATGAACTTGGGTGAGATTAGTAATTAGTAAATGAAATTAGTGATGTTAATATTGACTAATAATAATTCTAGTGATGATAAATAAAGAGAGAAAATTAAAATGCATAAAATTTTCTCCTCTTTTAAATGGCATTATGACTGAATTAAATAAAAGGAGTAATGGCCTTTCAAATAATACACTCATGGATGAGTGTTAGTAGACATGTGATGCCCCCTCATGGGAATATGCAGGGAGGAAGGATGCATATGACCACTCAAAAAGAAGAAATAAGGGGTGGGAAGTGTTAATAGACAAGGGGTTAGGATGATATATGTGAGATTGATGATGAACAAAATGAACTCAACATGATCCATGAGCTACAAAGTGATGATGCCGCTATCAAAGACTCATTCACGAGGAGTGTAAATGACCATATCATGGTTATTAACACAACCTAAGGGAGAATCAATTGTAACATTATGATGATAAGAGAAAATGCTGAAAGATTTTGATGTATCCAATGACACATGCTATAGAGAGATGCAAACCAAGATGATAATATCCACAAAATTTCAATTTATGATAAGTAAGGATGAATGTTGGGAGAAAATCAAGCCAAAATAAGATAATGAATTAATAAAATTAATAATTAGTGTAGCTTAAATTTAAATTCAATTGATATGATGAATAAGATAAGAGAGAAGAAAGGATATGATTGAGTGACCAAAAGATGAAGGGGAAGAATTGGACTACAATGCATTGAATCAATGATCCATTATGTAATACATAGGGATGATTCATTGAGCAAGGACACATGAAATGGAATGAGATATGATAAATTTATGGTTATAGTCATGTTTGAATTAAAGTAAGAACCATAAAATTTAAATGATAAATTTACCAATTAGTGATAATGGATGACTACTAGAAGAAGAGATAGATCTGATTTGTAAAACCCAATTGATAAGTGAAATAAATTAAATGGGAATATTATTGAGATGATTGCAAGGATGGTGATTGATCAAATAAACTGACTAATTAATGATTTATATTATAGTTCAAAGATTTGATAGATGTAAGGCTTTGGGATGATGTACGACAAGATAGATGTGATGATGAATGATAGGGATATAGATGAGAGTGGTTGAGTTAACCTCAGTCACACTATGTGAATTAACACTACCCATATAGTCTAAGAAGGCCTCATGCTAATGTAGTTCAGACTAGATTATATATGATAAGATAAGATAAAAGAGAATGATGATCATTTTTAGACATGTTATTTGTCAAATAGAATATGTGACTTAGATGTTCAACATGAAGATAGAGGAATAGGATAAATTATGTAAGATGAGATGTTAGATGTTGACTACTAGAGATATGATAGATGAATAACTAGAGGATATATATGAGATGATAAATTTCTTAGAGGAATGATTGGATATTAGATTAGTAGACTAGGATGATTGAATTAATGATGAGATTAAGATGATTAAACATTTAGACACATGAGAGAGGATAAGATAAATGATCAGTGTATTTGAATATCAATCCATAAATTATATACTAAGGTTCATCATAGTCTAAGAAATTTAATGTAAATATACAACTACGTAGTATGCCCCATAATATAAGTATGACCAAGAAGATGTACCAAAGTGAATGATTATAAAAGTGGCAAATAATGAACTCTGCATAGGGCATGAAAAAACATTATTATAAATTTTTTGCATCCATCATAACATCTTTTATCATTACACCCTTGGTAAAAGAGACATGATGCAAGACTAATAAAATAATATAAACATAGACAAATAAACAAACACATGATTAAAGACAAGCAAATAGGTCAAATTACATATAGCATACAAGTAACATATGTATGTATCTACACAAAGATGCATTATGATTAGTGTCCTATCTATTAAACTAATGAGATTCAATGGGATGATTGAATAGGTGATGAGTTGGACTAAATTCGTCATGATGATGTGAATGTGGGTTAAGGATATAGACTTGGACAAGGGTATAGAGTTAGAGTAAAATAGTGACTTGGATTAAGATAAGGTTGTGAATAAGGTCTTGAATGCCAATATTAGGACATAAGAAAAGACAAGATTACATAATGATAAGAACACTATTACATAGTAGAAGGCAATATGATAGTATTAATAGATGACTAGGACATAAGATAGGATAATTAGGATATTTAGGACATATGATAAGAAAAAATAAAGGTTTATCTATTTTGTGTATTTTATAATTTTTAGGGTTTTATAGAATATTTCAATTTTTAGGTCTTTATGGAATATATATGTACACTATACAAAGGGGTTTATAATAAATGGGAATACCAAGCCTAGAAACTAGGATGAGGATAGATATATTTATGAAATGGATGAAAAAAGGATGTAGATGATGCTAAAAATGGGATGAGGACCAAATAATGGACTAGGGATTGCCAATGACTACATCATGAAGGAACCATATATCTAGTTACCTGAGTGTCCATTAGAGGATATGCCAAGATGAATCAAAACATTTCCAAGACATAATCCAATCCCTTATGAAGTCCAAGATTATAAGAAAATATGGACATAATAGGATGCAAGATATGAGGTATATGATAGGTAGGGTTAACGGATAAAGTGATAAGATAGATAAGGATGACATAGATGGGATTGACAAGGGATGGATTTTTCCCCCAAGTGTTGAGGTATAATCTAGACAATAGAATATTTTACCATGACACTAAAAACTATTTTTCATCATGGTGCTTGTGCAAGGCAATAAAATATTGGTTTTCACAATTGGATAATTAATTTTAAAATTATTATATTTTATTGGATCTCAGTTTATTAGGGGTGGGTGAGATGTAGGATGTAGTAATTTTCATGATCTTTAACCAACACCTATTATGGATATATGTGATACTAGAGTTATGTTTTCAATTTTGGATGTATTGATGTCCTTGTGACCTTTATTAACTCTTTATTTTGAACCTTATAAACATCTAGAATAGGTGTCTTCATCACCCCTACAAAAGATAATATTGCCTGGGTTTGTGAGTTGTAGAATGTATGGATTTAGGATTTGAATTTGGTGGAGATGGATAGGAATTTAATGGATGATAGGATCATGATAAGAAGGTGTGATGTGTGTTTGTGGATTATGAATATTAATTAGACACATCATTAGATATGTTGAAAATTTTGCATTTTATTGGTGCCATATGATAAAAGATCTTAGAGGATGCAAGATGCCTTGAATTTGTAGTTTATATTTGATCCGATTATATAAAGTATTATTGGTCATCTTGATACTATTTTTACATTATTTTTATTTTTAGACTTGATTATATCTTGATTATCTCCTGGTACCTAAATTTGGGATTTAATAGAGGATATTGATCTTTGACTTGGTAGATGATGATTATTTTGACTTTGATGGTCCCCTAGTGCCTCCATATTGGGTTTCATTAAGGGAAGAAACTTTTTGAATAGGTTGATAATTTGAATTTTCTTGATTTTTACTTGCTAGATCAAATATGATTTGATTATAATGTATGATTTTTCAAATATGGTCTTGAAAATTTGTATTTATGGCACATATTATGTTACTCGAGGAAGGTTCCAATGGTGTATGTTCCTATTCATCCCTATGAAGCAAGGTGATTAAATGGTCATTTAAAAGAAGAAAAATATATATGATGGATAAAGGTGGTGGAGATGGTATGATTAGGTTAATGAGTCGTGATGAGGTATCATGGTCCTCATAAGGGTCCCTAGGAGACGTAATTTTGATGTCGAAGAGAGTGTCCTTAAGAATATCAAAAGGATCACTAAATCTCTTCATCTAATAAACATCTTAAGTTGAGTCATATCCACCTTAATGATCTTCAACTCATAGATATTTCAATAACTCTATTATGACTTCATCACCCTACCTTCGATCAAGGAAATTGCCTTGAAAATGGTCGACATTCAAATTAGAAATGTCCTTAAAGTGATAGCTGTCAGCATGACCTTTTTTATATGTAATGTATGATGATTTTGATGTGGATTCTTAATCATATGCTAATGTTGACTCTGATAAGGACATGGATGACATTGAATTAATTCTTCATGGGGATGGTAATCTAGTTTTGGCTATATAGAGGACCTATTGGATAAAATTATTTCCTACACACACCTTCTTCACCTTCAGTTTATGAATAGATGCCTTAGTCTTTATTTATTTATGAAAATAGGGGATTAAAGATGTATGGGAAATAGGGATGGTTGTGGCATGGAGAGAATTATGGTCATGACCTTGGTTGACAATGGAATAAACTTGATAATATTTGGGAAGTTCTTCTTGGCATACCTTTTTCTACACACTCCTTGTTGTGGGTGCATTAGATTAACCCTTAATTTCATTGGATGCATTATAATTTTTTATTGTCAACACCATGAGGGTTTATATTTGGATAAATATATATATGTCCTATTTTTAGATAGACAATCATGCCTATGGACTCTATTTTCTAAAATAGGGCTTCCACAGATATTGGGAGAGGAGTTTAATACTTGTCTTAGTGTTGCATGTGGAAGTATTGTATATAGGAGTGGAATGATGTGAGACTAATGTCATGATAATTGTGGATGGTGGTGTGTGATATTATTTTGGAGAGGAATGGGAATTATATGAGGTTGAAAAAATTAGGCTTCCCTTTTCTATTAAGATGGGGGATCTATGATAGACTATAACTCATAAATTGAGGATTTGACTGTGGATGGGTATGAAATGGAGGTAAAATTAGTTAAATGTGGTAAAATCCTTAGATAAGTTAAGCACACATCTCAATTATCCTCAAGAGGAAATCATCCTTTCTGGGAACAATATATTTATTAATTAAGGTTATTTCTTTATTAATATACTGACTAGGAAGGTCATGACCAAGACTAAGACTAGTGGATGGGGGATCAAAATGGGATTGGTTTTCATAATAATTAGATCTAGATAAGGTTTTATGAGGCACTTATTTGGTAGGTGAACTTAGTTTTAGGGGTTTTAAACCATTGGGAATGAAGGAACCTATCTCTAATAGTCATAAAAGGGACTTGCCCTTATTGGTAAAGATATACTTGTGAAATAGGGTGGCCTCATCATTTGTATATTGTGGGATATTATGAATATGGTTATGATGAATGGAAAATGGGGCTGAACTTGGTGGGTTATCATTAAGGATAGGTATAGTAGATATTTTTGATGGGTAAGGATATGGGACAT
This sequence comes from Torreya grandis, assembly GCA_037957365.1. NCBI lineage: Eukaryota > Viridiplantae > Streptophyta > Pinopsida > Cupressales > Taxaceae > Torreya > Torreya grandis. The sequence goes on along the minus strand of JARHVA010001882.1, from coordinate 1,701,029 downwards.
TACTCTAGTCTTGATGGGATTGAGCTTTGCAGGTAGGCAAGAACCCACTTATAGGGCTCATAAAATCATCTTATCCTTGTTAGAAAATAGGTATTGTTATAAAAGAAGGGGGTCAAAATCCATATGTGTAGATGAAAAATGGTTGAAGGATGAAAGGTAGTTATATAACAAAATGGGGTTGATGTGAAGGTAGAGTAGGGATTAGATAAAAATATGGTCCTTGGATAAAGTAAATTTGAATTATTAATCTAATATGATAAGTGATGGATGAGGATGAGATAGTATAAATTGATTATGATTGTATACTAGAATTATATTTTAGACTGATAATATGATAAATGATAATGATCTATCGATAATTCCTAGTTTTCAAGCTAGAAAAAAATACAAGGACTTGACTAGTACCTAGAATCAAATGAGCAAGATGATAATTAAATGGGTTTTAGTTATCAATAGGTAAGATGAATAGATTAGAAATTATTATATTGAGGCTGACTAGATGTTAGAATGAAATTGACAAAGTGATAGGTTGTTAATAGGGTATTAACTAAATAATAAATTTAATAGACTATTGGGTGATAAAAAATATGATGGTGGATTGGAGTGATAAGATTATATGTAAGGATAAAAAAGTACTAATTCAAACCTTATAATGATTTTATTAAGGTAGAATGGATATAAAATTATGTGATGGAGGGTAAATGGGAATAAATAAAGGGATCAAATATGTTGGGATTGCTGTTAAGATAAGTATATAAGGGTGGTGATGCAATTATGATTGGGGTATGGTTAGTATGGTTTCGAAAAGTGTGTCACAAAAAAATCCAAGTAGATGTGTTGTAAAAAATAATAATATGGGATCTATCTAGATGAGGTAAGAATAGATGAGATGAAGGATAATGATAAGATAAGGATGTACTAGATAGGTAGAAGTATGTCAAGGCAAAACTAGTTTAGGATATGTCTAAGATGGGATGAAAAGATGTACAAGATATAGAAGATTATATAATATTATAAGATATGATGAAGAATAAAGTAGATAAGGATATACAAGATGTCACTATGAGTAAAGTATATAAGGATGTACAAGATGATAAATAATGTACAAGATGGGGATATAAAAGATAATTTAGGCTATACAAGATAAGAATTTATGAAGGAGATGATAAGATATAGCTAAAATATGGTGTAGGGATGACAAGGAAAAGACTAAAATGATATGAATGGGGTATGAATTGAAATTAAATAATGGTGAGACAAGATGTGATGATGGACAAGGTAAAACTATACTAGATGATAAAAATAAATATGGGGTAATGAGGATATGATTAGGATGGGATAAGATACAATATAAGGATGTGATATATGTAGACCAAAGGGAAAGATTAATGATGTGGCAATAGTGGTATGACTGAACAAAGATAGGGTGCAACTAGATTAGGTTAAGGATAAAAGAGGTGGTATAAGTTTGACTTGTGTTAAATATATATGAATATACGAGGATATAATTAGGATCAGAGGTGATGAGAGTTGACAAGATGAGATGAGGTAAGATAATAATGTACGAGTCAAGGGGATAAGGCTAGAATGTAGAAGGTGATATTATATAGGTAAAGGTATACAAGATGATGATATATGAGACCTATATTATCATGTATAAGATGGGATGAAAGTATAACTCAACTCAAAAAAAATAATGGTTTAGCACAACACACATACAATTAATCAAACCACAAACCTAAGATTAGTAAACTAATAGGGGAGTGTAACTTACTAACTGTATCATCTAACTGCTTTGTGAATGAGTTTGTACAATGGTGACCCATTATAGAATATTCCAAACCCTTCCAATCCAATTTTCACATAATGGTCACTTGGGATCTAATACTGACTATAATTGCATGTTAATTATTATGGTTAATTATCTTATTATAATTTATAACAGTTCTTTAAGGGAATCCCTAATATACACTTGGTACATGGGTCCTAAATACATATAAGGTGTTGGTTAATTATTTGGTTAGAGATTTATCTCTTTCCCTTCATGTAAGACCTTTATGGGTTCAACTACTTGGCCTAATCATAACTATCCATAGTTTTTAGACTTCATTAGAACATATAGTATGATTGAATGCATGGTGATGAAATCCACATCACCAACCACTAAGACTATGTTAAGTGAATGGAAATCACTTCCACATCATGTTTCCCCCTAAAAATTAAAAATGGGAGGGTTTTTTAATAGTTTTTTATCCTCTAAGACTCATCTCTAGGATGTAGGGAGGAGAACATACACTAATATATCCCTTAGTTAAATAAATTCAAATAAAAATTTGATTAATTGATTAATTATGATATATAAAAAATATATACAATATGTATTTTAAAATGTTAAAAATATTTAATTTGGATTATTGAAAAGAAAGTGATTAGTATTTTATATTTTGAAGTCTCAAGGGGAAGCCTGTAAGATAAGACATTACACAAAAATATGACTTGTAAGATAAGATGTTAGTATCCTCAATAAAAACACTAAAAAAATTATGGGTTTTACACTATACCTCTTTGATTGAGGGGCCACCATGTAGGGTCTAGGGGTGGTATCCCCCAATGGAGTGAAGGATTAGTGCCCCTTATATGGTTAAGGGATAATGACCCTTATGGGGTTTAGGGGTAGTATAACCCTTAGAATGACCAATAATTACTAAAAATGATCATTAAAAATGCAACCAAAAAGGAAAATTTTTAAGTAAAATACAGGAAAATTTTAAATGCAAAATCACTACTACAGTTATAAATATCGTATATACAAATTTAGTGTTATGTAAAATCACATACAAATAATTAAAGTTTCATATGACTAGTCAAAATTGCATATGGGACAAGACATTTTACAAAAATAGATAACAAAGAGTCACAAAAACCACATGGATAGTTAATCAAAATTGTTTATGGGATGTGGAAAATTGTGACTTGGAATCAAAAGCATATAAATAGACAAGTGATATTGTGAAATAATTAGATAAAATCCTAGTGATTTAGGAATCAAAAGCATATAAATAGACAAGTGATATTGTGAAATAATTAGATAAAATCCTAGTGATTAAGTTTAAAAACTAAGACTAACCAATGAAAAAACACAATTTTTTGAATCAAAATTACAAATAGGATAAGTGATATTGAAAACTATAAAAAACTAGTACATATACAAATTTACAGTGAGTGGGTGGATTTATAGAAAGTGTTTAGACGTGATTTTATCAGACTATGATTTTCATAACAATTTATATGAGTAAAATATGATTAGATTAGATTTTTGAAAACTCATAACTTATAAGTTGTGATTTTTATTCACATTATATTTTAGTTTATCTATGTAAAAAAATAAATTTAAAAAATAGAGAGCCAATATCTACAAAATAGTAAATGATATGCTTAGTCAAAAAAAAAATTAGAGTTTGAAAACCTTGTAAAATTTTTATTAATAAAAATCACAATTGAATGTGTCAAAGTCACTTATGAAAATGAAAATTATAAATTCCAAGAATTATTTTTCTTAGAGATTAGGATTTTATGATTTTAGTTTGACAATATTTACTTGTTTCTTGTAACCAACTGGGTTAGATAAAGTTAAAAATTTATAGAAAATCTTGATTAAAACACATGATAGTATGGATTAAAATAGTTTATGAACTAAGAGAAAGATTGAAACTAGATTAGTAAAAATCACAAATATAAAATCAAAATTGCTTCTACATAGTCGAAATCGCAACTAAACATCAAAATCACTTTTACATAGTCAAAATTGCAACTAAAAATCAAAATCACTTCTACATAAAAGTAGTTTTTACTAAATTAAATTAAAATTTTAAGTCGATGAAAATGAAATAGTTTTGGCTAGTGGTTAGTTGTCAAAATTAAGCTCATAATCATTAATATTGAGTTCAAAATCGCAACTATAGAATCGCCTTTATCATATGAAAGTTGATTTTCACATAGAACGTGATATTTTTAACATTTTAAGACCAAATTATCCTTCAATTTGACATGTAAATTTATTTTACACACTTCACACACACAAGGTTAGTTCAAGAGGAGGGATCCTATAGTGGTCACAAAATTTGAGATTGTAAATTTAAGCAATAAGATTTATGATATGTAAAATTATATCAAGATAACCCAAATCTACAACCTAATTTATAATTTAGAGCCAATAGCTCATAATTAAATTAAAAAAAACATTTTAATCTAAAGCCAAATGTTCCCAATCAAGATTCAAACAACAAAGATTAAATGATTATAGATGTATGATTGTTACCATAGAATTAGATTATTGATAGCATCTAATTTGCTTTGACAATGTTTTGATTAATAAACTAGTGATTGAATCATAAGATTGACATGGAATTTTATGAATTTGATAGTTAATTTGGAAATGGAGGGGTGGCTAGTTAAAATAAAATAAGGAGGGATAATTCAAAGGAATTAAAAATTCCTTGGAAGCCTGTATAATTAGAGGATTCTATGGAGGAGTACTAAGATATAGAGGATTCTAGAATTGGAAAATTTTAGAATCCGTTAGGAGGGGTGTAGACACCGAAATCATGTCGACTCCCCTGGTCATTCCCCGTCTTATTCTTCTTCTCCTATTTAACCCTTGTCGATCACTTTTTCCATTAGCCTTGACCCTGGCAGCATGTAAAAATGAGCACAGAGCTAAAGCTAGATTTTATCCCCATTGTGCATCTGCCGACGACGGTCTTTACCTGGCCGATGTCACTGATGTCGGTCACTTATCGACCGATGTCAGCAATCTTGCTGATGTCGGTCACCTTACCGTTATCCGTTATCAGTTATCATTCGGTTCCCAATCAGTTTCTTGAACGGTTATCGAACCGTCTCTCGAACCATCCCTTGCCTTCATCAGCGTCCGCCAACCATTCGAAAGGCTAATCAATTAATCAATCAATCAATCAATCGATCAATCAATCAATCAATCAAGCCCAAACTCTAACATTCATAGACTTTTGCAATCAACACTCTCGCAATCAACTAACTCTGGCATCAACCAATCTGCATTCACTTCAATCCGGCACTGTACAGACAACTTCAACAACATCAATCATGTCTTCGCACTTTGACAGGTAAGTATCCTCATCTGTTTATTTTTATTTTTGGTTATTGCTTGCTTGTTATTTCCATACTCTATATTCTATCTAGACTCGACCTTCTACAAATCCCCAGAGCCTATTTAGACTCGACCTTATCCTGACTAGACCCTATCCAAAACCCTACCCAAAACTTGTCCAAAACCTTGCCTAGACTCTACCCTGACTTTATCTTGACTCCATCAGACCTTGTCCTGACTCTCCCAGACCTTCTGCAACTCGCCTAGACTCTGTCCAAAACCTGCCTCGACCGACGCCGGTCACTACCCCGACCGACGCCAGCAGTTTGATCGACGTCAGCACCTTCCCTGACCGACGTCGACACCACAGAGACTAATGCCGGCGACTGTGCAGAACAGTGCTGCATATCAGGTACGCACTTCATTTTCTATCATTTATTTCTATCATTTTATCTTTTATTATCTACTTTCATCCAATATTCTGCTTTTTTATCAGTGGGTTGATATCCTTCTAGGAAGTCTTCGTACTTTCGGGATCGGGCGTTTGCCTGACAGCCCACCATATCTTTGACTAACATTTTTCCATGTTTTAGTCTCCTTTTCTTCTTTGCAGGTGTCATTCCTCCATAGCCAAAGAGGAGAATCTTCCAACGTCTGATTTCGGTATGCATGACTATATCAGGTATCCTCTAACCTTGACCATTTCTGTTAGTTTCTTATTTCTTCTTTGAATGTAGAAAGCAATTTTGCATAGAAACATTCTGGCACGCCCGGTGGGACCCTAGGGCCTTCCTTGGGTTCTTTCTTTCTTTCATTCATATAGGTGCATTAGGTTCCTTCCTTTTTGCCTCCTTTTGTCTCTTCTTAAATGACATCATAAGCATGACTAAAACGAACTTTTCTTTTCTTTCTTGCACTTCTAGACTAGCTGAAACTCATATTCTTCGACTCTTTCTCCATTCGTCTTCATACGAACAAATATTTTGACTTGGGCATTAAAACACTTTGCATTCATTTCTGTTTGTCTGCATCTCTTAGACCACACATAGTATTTAAACCGCATATTGAATTAATCTAGATCACTTGATGTTACACGACTGAACCACTTGCACAAAATAAACATTTTAACTTACCTAAGACAAGGCCCAACTAGGATTTCATCCCCCAGTGGATATCTTACCTGTCCCGGTGATCTTACTTGGATTTCATCACCAAGGGGAAAGCCCACTCCGTTCTCTGGCAGAGTCTAATCTCTAGGCAAGGTATATTTTGGCTAAGCGAAACCAGCTAACCACTGGAATCGTGAAGTGAGGGGAGCTTGCTCCTTAGCACCAGGCCCATACCGAACCTAACACAGACTTCTTGAGCACCATAACAAAACCCAAAACCATCCATAGACTGCTTCTTCTAGGACCTGACTCAAAAGCCAACCTTCCTCTACACACATTCTAAGGCATAAGCCACTATAATCCTAATATTTTACTCCTAGGGTTTTAGGATCTGCTTGTGTCTTCATATTTTTCATTCTTATCTGCTTGTTTGAGCTTGTGAGGATGTTCTTCCTTGCCTTGAATGGTTTTTGACATGCAGTCAAACCAAGGCTCTTCTTGACCACGCTAGCCATCATTCGCTTTCGCCTACCCCGTCTATAAACAATCCTATAATGGAGTTCTACTCAGAGACCGAAAGAATTCCTACTAGACTATCTCCAACCCAGACGCCTATCATCCCAGAAGGGGACCAAGATTTTGCAAGATTTTTGGACCTCAATACCGCAGCCCTCCAAAACTATCTCGCGAGAAACCCAACGCGAAACCTCTCGGGTGACGTGGCGACGACATCAACACCGTTCGCTACCCAACCTTTTACGACTCAGCCTTTCACCTCAACTGTTAACCCGACTATGGCCTATACACAAAGTTTGGCCTCCTCGTCTATTTTTAGACCAACTTCCATCGAGGTTTCATTCCCCCCTCAATCACCTGCAATTCAACCAAGTTCTACATTATACCAGAACTTGATTGTCTCGACCCCACACACTCTTACGCCCATATATGCAGGAGCGCCTACCTCACCCTTTGTCAATGCCGTCACACAACCTCCTTTGGCGGTATCTAGTCAGCCTATGCCTTCTACCTTCATAACTCAACCACCTTTGGCCTCCACTTCTGTCCCTACAACTAGTCATCCGTATGTTGCGCCCTTACTGGTACAACCGACTACGTCGTACGCCTCTTCTAGCCTCTTTCAAGTGCCTTACAACCTAGGGGGTGCTACATCTGCTAATCCGTCAGCAGAAGTCATCAAGATGCTGATGGATAAAATGTCCAGTCTCGAAGCTTCTATCTCCGGTTCAAGTAATGTCTCTTCATATGACCAGATTTACAATGAGCCCATCCATCCTTCTGTCCCTATCCGACCATACCCCAACCATTAAGAGCTTCCTAAATTTACTTGCTTTCAGAGTAAGGAAGACCTGCAACAACATCTACGGGCATTCAGACATACCTGTTACCTTATCACCCACGACGATGCATTGCTTCTACGCACGTTTCCTATGTCTCTTTCTGGCCCTACCCTTGACTGGTATAGCTCTCTTGCCAGACATTCTATCTTTTCATTCATTCAACTCGCCCAATTATTCATTGACCATTTCTCAATCAATATCACTAAACAAGTTTTGATCACAGACCTTTACTCTATTAGGCAATTTGACGACAAATCAATAGTCAATTTTGTCACCCGTTGGAGAGGCTTGATTAACCAGCTCTCCTTCTCCTTGCCTCAAACCGATCTCATTGAGCTCTTTTCCTGAGCATGTGCCAGTCACATCTCGTCCACCTTGCGGGTTCAAACATTCCACACTTTCGATGAGGCCTTCACCATGGCCCGAAAGCTTGAACTCTGCGCCATTGAAGAAGATAAAGTCAAATTATGTAACACTAACACAAGAACCAATGACCATTCTTCTTCCAGACCTTCTTCTGCCCACTCTCAATCCAAGGGGTCGGCAAACACTGTCATCTTTAGACCACCATCTTCAACAATAACCAACCGACCAGCATCTTCAACATTAGACTACATCAATAAACATTTTCAACGTCAATCCATACAGCGTCAATTCACTCCAATTAGAGAGTCATATACCTCTGTGTTGGATAAACTCATCAAGAAGGGGGTCCTCAATCTCCCTTCAATCCGACCACATCAATTTGACCCCTCAACACCTATCCCTGCATGGTACAGGGAAAACCACTTTTGCAACTATCACCGTGTCAAAGGCCATGACACGGATCACTGTCAAACTTTCAAAAACATCATCCAGGACATGCTAGACAAGGGGATCTTATCTTAGACAACCCGAATGCACCACCCAATCAAAACCTCGACATCTTCAAGCAACCCTTTTCTAATCACCTGCCTACTCAAGACAACGTCCAAACCATGATCAATGACCCTCAAGACCATGATATACACACGGTCAACACTATCTTTTCTCTTATCCCTGACCAACCTCTTTCACAGGTGGAAAACCATTCTTCCCCTATACCTCCTCCACATGGCGAATAACTTTCTTCTCCTACTTGTCCTCCATCGACTTCTCCCATATTGGAGGACGCTTTGACCACATCAACACCAGCTGCCTCGCCTTCATCCTTCTTATCATCCATAGATGATCATACCTTTTTGACTCCTCAACCACACGCAAAAGCCTTGACTACTCTGGCGCTCTTTCCTCTTAAAGAGCCCACACCTTCAATCTCTTCTCCATCGAGAGAAGAACCGTCCACATCTAAGTCCAAACTCGCACAGGCGTCCATCATGCCCAAAGAGATTAAACCTCTTGGTGTTTGCCCCACATATAACCTTGCCTTGCATAAAGGTGGCCCTCAACCCAAACTAAAGAAGGCTACTAAACCACACCGGAGGCCTCCTCCCCTATCTTCGTCATTACCTTCAATCTTGGGCCCACATCCGTCTACTTTACTCAGAGTGCTTCCCACTCCCATACTTCACAGAGGCACATCGCCTCCATTATTCTATCAACCCGTCAGACTTATACATCCTCCAAACCATCGACTAACATCTCTTACGCCCCTCAAACCAAAATCACCAACCCTCACTACAACAAGACATCCAGACCCATTAGTAGGTTCTTATGCCTTGCTGTTACAGCAATTGTTGCAGTTCTCTCATATCTATCTCCCACCACTTAGACCATATCAATCTCTCGGACCAAAACCACCCTGGTTCGACGACACTCGCATTTGTGCATATCATCGCATGCTTAGACACAACACCGAGCATTGTTGTGCCCTCAAGGTTGCTATTCACTAATGTCTTGGGAATGACACCCTTCTTCTCGACCACATCATCAATAAAATTTCAACACCACCCCACTCATCAACTCTCGGATCAAGACCATCTTGGTTCGACAACTCTAAATTCTACCACTATCATCACACTCTGGGACATGACACCGAGCGTTGTTGCACTCTTAAAGCTATCATTTGTCACCACCAGAAAAAGGATTCCCTTCTTATCAAGGATCCTCTTGACCACCCCTTTGACAAATTATCAACACCGACCCATGCCTCTCCAACCTCATCACCTAAATCGGGATCTCCACGCCAGGCTAGGGTCCCTTCGCCGCCTTTAACCCCTTTATTCGACATCAACACAGTCCATCTGACCACTAAACCTCAATCGACCTTAACCAATCCATCAAAAATTCTCCCTAGTCGCTGGGGGAATTTAACCTTCATCCAAACCTCGACCAATTTTTCAACACAGTCTCGACCACATATCAATCACTCTTTCAACTTAGCCTCAACTAGACTAGCAACCAAACATTTAACCCGACCTCAACCAAACATTCGACCCAACCAAAGACCAAATACCAACCAATCAACCCTCGACCAACTATTGACCAACTATCAAATGACCAAATCTCAACCAAACATTCAACCAATCTTTTTATCAAAATATTCAACCAGTCTCAATCAATCAGCGACCATATCAACCAACTTCACATCCGCTCATCAATCAACACCTGACCAATCTGGAAAGAGGCAAATGGGGCAAGTTTGCTCCTAATTAGCTCAGACCTTTTATTATCATGCACAAGTATGGATCAGGGACTTATCATCTGTCTTCTCTTGATGGACGCCGAGAACCTGAGCCTCTTAATGCGTTGCATCTGTGACCGTTCTACTGCTAGTCAAGTATTCGTCCACTTGACACTTAACTTGAGCTCGTCCCTTGAGTAATCCCCATCCTCTTAATCCTACTTCCTTTCAACCCTATTCCTCTTAACAATTCCTATAACCCTTTTATGCTGTATGGATGCTTTGTCCTAATAAAAGGGAGCCCTTGACCTTCTATAATCTTGTCCATGACTCACATTTCTATAAAAACAAATCAAGATGTCACAATATCCATGGTCACTATATCAATATCAAATCAAAAGGCAGATTTCTCCCTCGAAGGATAGCTGTACTATCATTGCTGTAATTAATAGACTGCTCCCTCGAAGGAAAGCTATTCAAAAGCCCTTATATTAAACAAAAATCTAGACCACTCCCTTGAAGGATGGCTATGACTAATCTGGAAATAAACAACATTATTTTAGAAGCTTCCCACATTGATCAGCTTCACAACTGACCACCAAGAAAATGACATCTCTATGCAGACTTCCCGCATTGATCAGTCTGCGCAAAAAAAAAAAAAAAAAAAAAAAAAAAAAAAAAAAAAAAAGAGTCATGGACTTGACTTATAGTTGTCTCAGGGTCTCCTATAAAAAGGGGTAATGTTATCTCTGCTCTTAAATCGGGTTACCCTCTTTCCTCCTCCTATCACCTGCTTAAGGGATTTTGAGCTCACATTAATGTCAAAGTGATTCGATTACTGCTCTAACATAACTATGGTCAACGACGTCATGCATGAATGGGGCTCTTGGTTCTCATAACCCCTATCTATGCTATCTTTTTGGTCCTTGTCAATGAAAGAGAAATATGATTTTCACTTCTTCTACACTTTGGTCACATTCACCTTCATCAATTGTCAATCAACTCGACTCAACTCTCTTTTCAGACCACTCCTATAGCCTATTCACCCTAGTTTCTATGGACACCAATACACATGGAAACTATCGACCCACCGCAATTTATGTTCAGCATAAACCAATACTTGCTGAAGCATAAATAGACCTCAATTCATTTTTAGCATACGTCCATCACGAATATGGAATATTGCTAGGGATGAAAAACCCCTCAACCAATGTTGCAGAATACACCATTTGGAAAAGGCTGCAACATTTTTTCTCCTCATCATTTCGTCATAACCAAGACCAATCTATCAACCATTTTTGACCACCTGTCTACTACTCAGACCCTTTGTCTGAACTACATTGGTCTGAGGCCCTTCCACCAGGGCTATGTAGGCAGCACTCAGATGACACGACCGTCTTCTGGGGTTAGCTCGACCATTCTCATTTGTTCATCTTTGTGATGGACAAACCTTCTTTCCTTCTTTTAACCATAACCTTTCCCTTGACCACGACCCATTTAATCCCTTTGTCCCTCCCTCCCTTCAAGGGAGAACTACATTGGCCTGAGGCCCTATCACCAGGGCTATATAGGCAGCACTCAGTTGACATGGGGTCTTCTGGGGTTAGCTTGGCCACATCCTTTCGCCCATTCCTCCCCTCGACCACCAACCATTGGAGATCATGCCTATCTCCTCCGACCTTGACCACTTCCAAGACATTATTGCCTTGGTTGTTTTTGCATATATACTACCTCATGACTGGTTAGCAAAATTGTGTGCAGACCTTTTTGGACCCTCACAAGTATAGGATCGCAAGCCGGTTGATCCACACTACTTGTGGCTTTTTCATGTTTCTAGGAGCACTTCCTGAGCCTGGGATACCTAGAATGCGATGACCCATTTGAAGCTTTAGCTTCGATTGAATAACCCGATCAGTAGATGCCTAAATGCTGGGGCCTGGTTATTTCAATTTTGGCACTCCTCGACCCTTGACCTGTGACACTTTGACCTAACCATCTCGTGTAGTGGTATGCGCGCAATCACGCCTTTTGCAACGTTCACCCTCACCCCTTTTTCATCCACTATTTGTCAAATCCGCACCCGATTCCTGATTCCCTTCTCTCGACTCCTACTTTGAGGGGGAATACCTCATCCATAATCGGGGCAATCTGCTTCCTATTTTTGTCTTGCAGTTCATTCGAACAACCAACAAGATGAAATCAACCTTATCCCTCACCTGGGAAAATCACTCCTATTTTTGTCTTGCAGTTCATCCAGAACAACCAACAAGACAAAAAGGGGCAAATGTAGACACCGAAATCATGTCGACTCCCCTGGTCATTCCCCATCTTATTCTTCTTCACCTATTTAACCCTTGTCGATCACTTTTTCCATTAGCCTTGACCCTGGCAGCATGTAAAAATGAGCACAGAGCTAAAGCTAGACTTTATCCCCATTGTGCATCTGCTGATGACGATCTTTACTCGGCCGATGTCGTTGACGTCGATCACTTATCAGCTGACGTCGGCAATCCTACTGACATCGGTCACCTTACCGTTATCCATTATCAGTTATCATTCGGTTCCCAATCGGTTATCGAACCGTCTCTCGAACTGTCCCTTGCCTTCATCAGCGTCTGCCAACCATTCGAAAGGCTAATTGATTAATCAATCAATCAATCAATCAATCAATCAATCAATCAAGCCCAAAATCTGACATTCACAGACTCTTGCAATCAACACTCTCATGATCAACCAACTCTGGCATCAACCAATCTGCATTCACTTCAATCCGGCACTGCACAGACAACTTCAACAACGTCAATCATGTCTTCACACTGTGACAGGTAAGTATCCTCATCTGTTTATTTTTATTTTTGGTTATTGCTTTCTTGTTATTTCCATACTCTATATTCTGTCTAGACTCGACCTTCTGCAAATCCCCAGAGCCTGTTTAGACTCGACCTTATCCTGACTAGACCCTGTCCAAAACCTTGCCCAGAACTTGTCCAAAACCTTGCCTAGACTCTGCCCTGACTTTATCTCGACTCCATCAGACCTTGTCCCGACTCTCCCAGACCTTCTGCAACTTGCCTAGACTCTGTCCAAAACCTTCCCCGACTGATGCCGGTCACTACCCCGACCGACGCCGGCACCTTCCCTGACCGACGTCGGCACCACAGAGACCGACGCTGGCGATTGTGCAGAATAGTGCTGCATATCAGGTACGCACTTCATTTTCTGTCATTTTATCTTTTATTATCTACTTTCATCCAATATTCTACTTTTTTATCAGTGGGTTGATATCCTTCTAGGAAGTCTTCGTACTTCCGAGATCGGGCGTTCGCCTGACAGCCCACCATATCTTTGACTAACATTTTTCCGTGTTTTAGTCTCCTTTTCTTCTTTGCAGGTGTCATTCCTCCACAGCCAAAGAGGAGAATCTTCCAACGTCTGATTTTGGTGTGCACGACTATATCAGGTATCCTCTAACCTTGACCATTTCTTTTAGTTTCTTATTTCTTCTTTGAATGTAGAAAGCAATTTTGCATAGAAACAAGGGGTTAGTTATGATTAGAGGGAGGTTAGGTTAGTTATTGGAAAAGTTTTATGATGGGTGATTTGTGGGTAGGTTTTTATCAAATCCAAAGACTAGGTATGTAGGTGGGTTGTGAACTAAATATTCATAATAGAATAGATAAGTGGGATTAAGCGATGATGAAGATAAAATTAAATAATTAATGAAGACATGGAAAGGGGCAAGGTTAATAAATGAATGGGATATTAGGAAAATTGTTAGGAGTTATTAAGGAGGAATTAGATGAATTTGTGAAAGATTAGTGGTTATTAGAATAAATTAGCTATGCTAGTGTTGACTAATAATAATATTAGTAATGATAAACAAAGCAATCATATTTAAGTGCATATAACATGTATCCTCACTTAACACTAAGTGGGAGTGATGGAGTAATTAATTTTAAGTGGTACATAAATTACATGTTAAGATATTGAATTACAATGGTAAATACAGAAATAATAATACATTTTATTATTTAGATTCTACCATTTACACTATTGTAATAACCCACTCTCCCTCTTTTATTTTTTATATTTTCCTCGTATTACCAATTGGGGTGTTGACATCTCAACAAGATAGTAAAATTAGAATCCTGAGTGAGAGTGAGATCATTATTCATATTTAATGTCTTATTTCTTAAGAACATCAAATCAAACTTAATATTGTCAGATTAATATCTAAGGATCTTAATTGATTTACATCTTTCTAAGTGGAAAGATCAAATCAATTACTTAACCACATCCTAAAATACATTACTCCAATAGATTCATAAATTTAAATCATTAGGAGTTTCTTCATTAACTCATGTCCTTTGCTTGGAGTATATTAACAAGAGTTTCATTATACGACTTATTCCATGAATAAAAATTATAAATCGCATTGAAATATTTGCAAGAGATTTTTTTCCTTTAACAAAAATAGTCACCGACATAACCTATGATCCATATGAAGAGCATGAGAAACGTTTCACAATAAAAACTCATTAAAATACCTTGGTTATAGTTGAAAATAAAAAATGGGATTATAAATATACCAAGCATGCCTTTCCATCTGAACTACATCCACTCTTGGATAAGTTATACATGAAATACCCATCATGTATATAAAGAAAATGTTCACAATATTAACCCACCATACTAATTGTGTGGACACCATAATAAATAACCAAAAGAGCTCATAATATCATGCATACATCTTTATATAACCTTTCGAGGAGGTTTAGTCATCTCATATTAATTTAATATTACCATCATAAGAGTGATAGTTTAATAATCATATTTCTAAGACACAACTTTAAGTGAGAGGAAGCTTAATTATCTTAAAAAAATAAAGATACATATTTCCTATATATTTTAATCAATTTATTATTAAATCCATTGATAGACCTATTTTAATTATAGACCTTCAATCACACCTTCTAATATCAAGGCATTAAATAATGATTACCGGTCCTACAAATCTATTAAGAGTATCACCACGAAGCTGATAATAAATTGAATCCTAAATAAAACATTACTTATCAAATAAGGGAATATTTTTTATCCTACATTCATACTTGAAAACCATCTTTCCTAATCTAAACATGGTACTTATAAATCTAGGATTAACATAACATAACCCATAACTTTCTTGTTAAATAATGATGCTATCCCATTTGAACAAATCACCACCTATAAGTAAGGACTTATAATGTAATATGTTATATGTACATAATTCTTCAATCATTATCCAATATAGAAGCTATGTAACCTAAACTAATTCCTATTGAACAATTCACTCACCATATTGTATGGGAAAGAATCTAGTGGATCCACCAAGTGAGTTTTATGATAAGATGAGTATTCATCTATTATATTAGATAATGAAAAAATATGAATTAACATATAAATTCTAAGCTCTTCTCATAAGAATAATATATAACCAAACAAGGTTTAAAATGGACTTAATATATTACCTAATGTATTCAAAACCAAAGGTAAGCTCAAGTGGATAAGATTTGAATGCAGAGAAGCTTTAACAAAATTCAAATCATATTATACTCAAAAGAATGAAATCATAAGACCATAGTTGACTTGAAATAAAAAACTTTTCTAACATCTAATTTATATAATCCTAATATAGGTTAAATAATGATAGGGCATTACCCAAAAATAAAACACTAAAAAAAATAGGAATTTTAAACAAGTAGAAAATCCAATGGGTAATTTATTAGTTCAAAAATCTAAATATAAATTATAAAATATAAATTATTTAAGTGGAACCCAATAGAAAATATGGTAATATCTTGGTAATTATTAACACAACTTTTTTTTGAATACAACAATCATATGTGAGGACCACAAAAGACTATCAGATATATTATCAATACCTTTCAAAGATCAAATTTTAATGTCATGGTAATATCTACACTAGGTAAAAAATTAAACTCAACATTTAAGTATTAAATGCAACATAGGGATGATATATTTTTTTCAATTAATAGGGTTACCCAAAGTACATTTTCCCTACACTAAAACTAAGGTCAAAATAAAAGTTGTCTTACAAATGAAAAAGTTACACTCATTCCTAATAAGAACTTGTGCACAAAAATCAAAATAATAACATGGCAACTTGTAAGGGTAAAAATTGAAAGAGATTATCAAATTTCCCAACACGAACCTAAACCACTCAGCCTTTTATACTTCTTACAATGTACTACCCCAAAAATATACAACCAATTACAATATGAATGAAACATAACATAAAAATGTGTTAACTTACCCTTTATGTTATAACTCATTCCAATGATGATTTTTACCATCTTAAAGAAATGTAGTAATGATAAAAATTATTCATACTTCTTCCAAAAATGAGTATAGACATACAATGTGATATTTGAGTAAATTAATATCAAAAACGACACCTAATACTTACCTTATAGAATAAGCTACAACTTTAGAGTGAATATTTTTATTTAAAATGTCATTCTCAATCAAGGTGAGAGTAGTGAGAATATATTGGGTTATAATTATTGCATCAAACAAAATACGGAAACTCCATCTCCCACATGCATATGATGGAAGATTCCACTTAGTACCATTCAAAAAACAAAACCATTTATCAATTCAAGTTACAAATATGATGTAATCAAGGGAGGAGTGGAGTTTACCACACCCATCTATACACACCTAGGGGCATATTCATATAAATAGTAGACGATTAGTGGATAATCGTACACCCATATCTACTTACCCTAGCTCCCCTCCCCTAAAAGGTAATCGAGGGAGGGGAGGAGTGCACCCCACCAATTTATACCCATGTATGGGCATATATATATATATATATATATATATATATATATATATATATATATATATATATATATATATATATATATATATATATGAGTTTGTGTGTGTGCACCCAATACCAACACATAGGGGTTAACAACCATAATCATACATAGAAGTTAACCACAGGTGCCCCTACCTCTGCACAACTATACATATATGGAATATGTATAGGTTGGTATAATATGTGTGTGTGTGTGTGTGTGTGTGTGTGTGTGTGTGTGTGTGTGTGTGTGTGTGTGTGTGTATATGTATATGTATATATATATATATATATATGTATATGTATATATATATATATATGTATGTATGTATATATATATATATATATGTATATGTATATATATATATATATATATACACACATATACATATATATATATATATGTATACATATACATATACATATATATATATACATATATATATACATATATATATATATACATATACATATATATATATATATACATATATATATATATACATATACATATATATATATATACAGATATATATATATATACAGATATATATATATAAATGAATTTGTGTGTGTTCATGCATGTGTGTGCACCCAGTACCAACTCATAGGGGTTAACAACCATAATCATACATAGAAGTTAACCACAAGTGCCCCCTACCTCTGCACAACTATACATAATTTTGTATCATATATATATATATATATATATATATATATATATATATATATATATATATATATATTTATATTTATATATATATATTTATATATATATATATTTGTGTGTGTTTATGTGCGTCCACCCAATACCAACACATAGGGGTTAACAACCATAATCATACATAGAAGTTAACCATAGGTGCCCCCTACCTCCCAATAACTATACATAATTTTGTATCATATATCATTTATGTATAATCAATATAAATCATAACTCATCCTTGTACAACTCATCTTCTCTATCTACTATACTAGTACTCTCAACAAGAAGACACTATGTATACAAATTCAAAATATGAAATTATATATATATATATATATATATATATATATATATATATATATATATATATATATATATATATATATATATATATATATATATATATATGAATTTGTGTGTGTCTGCACCCAATACCAACACATAGGGGTTAACAACCATAATCATACATAGAATTTAACCACAAGTGCCCCCTACCTCCTCACAACTATACATAATTTTGTATCATATATATATATATATAAATATTTATGTGTGTGTTTATGTGTGTGCACCCAATACCAACACACAGGGGTTAACAACCATAATCATACATAGAAGTTAACCATAGGGGCCCCATACCTCCCCATAATTATACATAATTTTGTATCATATATCATTTATGTTTAATCAATATAACTCATAACTCATCCTTGTATAACTCATCTTCTCTATCTATGGTACTAGTACTCTCAACAAGAAGATGCTATGTATACAAATTCAAAATATAAAATTTATGCACAACCCTTAATAAATATTTTTAACATTATGAATATGAATCAAATAGGTAAGAAAATGTCTGCCAAGATTAGCATAATATAAAAACATCAAAATGATACCAAGATTCCAATTATAATAATGAATTAGGTTGAGTGAATAACATGTCTATATGGTGATTCCAATAAATAAAGCCTCTAAATTGGCATGGTTGAGTTGATTTGAGCCTAAAGGATTATCAATAATCCCATAGACTTATCCATTACTTAATAATTATGATAACCATAACTTACTATAGGTATGATTTAACCAAATTTATAGTTCCTTAAATGCTTAAAATAAGATGATGTTAAACTAATTTTCATAACATCATCCTTTTTTATTGATTGAGTATCATGTCCTTTATAAGTAGTCATGAAAAAAAAATATACATAATTGGTTAGATAAAAATAATAATTTGAGTTAGAACAAAATACCCTTTTTAAAAGTCACAAAAAAGTAATAACCAAGACTATGGTAAGGATGATCCTTTAATGAAATCCTAGTCAATAGAGAGAGATATCATGGCTAGAAAACCTTCCTACAACCATTTGTTACATTGTTAAGAAAGAACAAGGATAAAAAAATATTAACATACATTCACAAGACACTATTGAATTTAACATAAAAATGTACATTTAAATGTAATGAGGACATAAAATTCATAACATCAACGGCAAGGACCTAAGTAACATAGTTTTAATATTTCCACCCATATCATAATGAAATCTTTTCATGAAGCTTACTAAGGAAACTAATTCGTTCCACATTTTATAGATGCTAAAAATTGGGGATCTAACGTCCTCCCTCCCTTTGGAAGGCACCATCTTGGTGCCTACATGAAAATATGTAGCTAACTTCTTTAGACTTTAGGCAAATCTAATTTAGGCATCAATGTTAGCTTCATTTTTCTAGTTTCCTTCAATGATTTATAAAATGATTCTAAAATTCAACTATAGTATTTCTAATTTGAAATGGATTTCATGTTATATTTTTCATCATAATATGGACATGTTTTTAATAAATCAACAATTTGATGAAAATAAATTCAAAACATAAAATAACTTGAATATTTTAGAGTAATTGACTATCCCTAATTCTTAATCAATATTTGATTTAGCATGAAATAATTAATTTTGAGATTTTCCTTTAATTTTGAGTGTGGCATTCTCCATAATATTCAGTTATGTTCCATACATAACTTACTAACATTCACTACAAAATGCTTTACCTTAGGGTAATCATACTATCATGTGGAAATTTACACCAATTTTAGTTCTACCTCATGCAAAATATCTTGCTTTTGAATATGAAATATTGTAACAATACTTTATTGATAACCATAATTTCATCATTTATGGGTTAGTACAACATCCTGATGCAACCACATTGAAAATTTGAGAAGCCATTTTATGCAGTTACATGCAACCACATTATTATTCCTTTTTTAGCTCACATGATGGTCCAAGGATCCCAATCCTACCATCTTTCATTTTCCAACTAAGGACAGTTACCTAACTTTTTCCACTTTCTCAAAGAGTCAAGTGGGTACCTAGTATTTTCAACCACCTTTTCAAGGATTTACATTACTCCTTATAAGTATACGAATAAATTTTAGTCATGATTTTAAAAAAATATAATTTTCAATATAGATTATTAATTTTATTTAAAACAACATTACCTTGATAACAACATGCTTGCATTTATAGCCAGCATGTGCTTACACATTCAACAAGTGAATATTTTTTTATATGCATAAAATCTAATACATAGGACCAAATAATGCTCCATAAATACTCCATAAATTTCAAAATAGATCATGATTGAAAATAACCAACCCAACCTACATGTTTGATCTAGCTATCATACATAGTGGTTTACACAAAATAGTTAATTAGAATAATACTTCTATATTCAACATAATCAATTATTCATTTATATAAAATCTTGCCTTTCTAACATCCCAGACAAGTTAGATTATAAAATAGATTTTTAAAATTAACATGTATCCCAATTTTTAGTATTTTATCTTCACATTAAAATACCAAACTGAACTAGAATCATTACATCTACTCATCAGTCACCATTCTAGTTTTCCTCAAAAAATCATTGGTAATAAGAGCATTATACTAGCTTAGTAATTGTCACACTTGACTTGCTATCACAAGTCAATTATAAGTTAGTTTGACTATTTAATTCACAAAAATAAATAAATAATATAAAATCCCTTGCCAAAATTATACTTATTAAGTTATCAACTAAAGATTCTCCACATTCTTATGAGAGTCTATTATACAAAAAAAAATTCATTCCATCTAGGAATCCAAATTTCAAATATCCCTATTTAAAATATAAAAAAAGATTAGGATTAATTAATTCACCAATAAATGAACATAGTTAAATAGAACCACTTAAATAATATATAAACCATCAAGTGATAACCAACATAAAATACATTTTGTAAATGCAACTGGTGTGATGATATAAGCCACCAGTGGCATTATTCCACTTGGCTCTTGCTTTCCTTTCCCACTGAGTAAAAATTAAATCATATGGATATAATTAATGTTAAGATAATGTAACATCTTAGAAGTAAAAAAAACCATATTTTATTAATAATTATTTTACATTCTACAACTAACAATATAGAAACATTATTAGCTTCAGTATCCTATATTAAAACATTACCTTTTTATACAACAAAGGTTTCCTTAAGCAAACTATAATATTAGCACTTGGGAGGCCTAAAGTAATTCATAAATTGTGATATTAATTTGGAATAAATCATATTAAAGCCTAAATCATAATAAAAATTATGAATTTATATTATTTAGTTTATAGTAAGTAATAATTATATATTTCCTTAACACATTGTACCTTTGTAGTCCTAGTTCATAAACTAGTTGGTAATAACTTCAAGAACCTATAATTGAATTAGGTAAATAGTATCCATATATACACCACTTTTACCATGGCTATATCATATTGAAAAATATCATCACTGATAATTTTAATTTTATCTCTTACATAATAGTTATGAGACTATCTATTTTTTGCCATTAGGTGCTTCTAGACTACTATAGTTTGTTTTTAAAATTTAGATAATAAGGTAAGGAGTAGTCCTTTATAATTTTTCAAAACCACTAATTATTATTAATATCACTTAGAATCATATGTACTTCAATGTACCCAATATTCTCTAGAACTCATTTAGCGAATTAGGGTTGTAGTAGGCTCATGATTAGTTGAAATATTTGCATGAATATCTAAGAGAAAGTTTTCATATTTTCTAGAGTTAAAATTTAAATCAAAAGCCATTAGTTTCATAAAAAAAATATCTTAAAATTTTACATTTAATAATAAATTCCCATTTTTTAAATTTACCTTGGTAACTTAGTTTCCCTCACCTCGATCAACCCTCCAAGATTAAGTCATGTCCTTGGTCTTTCTATGAGTGTAATGTTATAAGCATCCATTGATATTTTGATTGAGAAAGTCATCAGAATATGTTAAGAAGTAATCCTAATTTATAAGAGTAATCCTTTTATCACCCTAAACTACTATTGACATATCCACATAGATCAAACATTGGTCAAGTAAAGTCTACTACAATGCAACCTTGTTTTTGAAAGGGTTAACTTAGCAAAGCCTAAAATACAATGGTACAATAGAAAACAACTATGGTTCACAATAGAACATATTAACTTAACTATAATGGTTGATAATCTTTATTCAAAAAGATTGAAAGCACATGCTCTAATACCAAAAGTTAGTAACCCTATCTGTCTCTCTCCCTCAATTTTTCAAATATTTTCCTCTTATCATCAAGTGGGTTGTTGACTTCTCAATAATACGGTCAAAGCAGTAGCCTAAGTGAGAGTGGGATAATTATTCATATTTAATGTCTTATTTTTTAAATACATAAAATCAAAATTTATGCCATTATATTTAATATCTAATGATCTTAATTGATCGTCACCCTACTGGGTGGAAAGATCGAATCAATTAATTAATAAAATCCCTAACATTATTACTCCCATAAATTCATAAATGGAAATCATTAGGAGTTTCATCTTTAACTCATGTCTTTTTCATGGAGGATATTAGTGAGAGTTCCATTTTTTGACTTGTTCCATGAATAAAAAGTAGAAATCACATTCAAATATTTTCACTTTATTTTTTTCCTTTAACAAAAATAGTCACGAACATAAATTATAATCCATACTAAGAGGATTGGAAATTTTTCAAAATACAAACTCATAGATATAAATTAGTTCTAGTTAAAAATTAAAAATGGGATCATAAATATACCAAGTATGCCTTTTCAATTGAACTACATACACTCTTGGATAAGTTATAAATGAATCACTCATCATGGCCATCAAAAAATTGTTCACATTATTAATCCACCATAATAACTATTTGGATGCCATAACAAAGAAATAAAAAGAGTTAATAACATCATGAATACATAATTATAAAACCTCATCAAGAAGTTTAGTTATATCCATATTAATTTAAGATGACCATCACAATAATCAGATTTCCAAGACAAAACTTTAAGTCAGAATAAGATTAATTTTAAAATTGAAAATAAATGTACATATTTCCTCTGTATTTTAATCAATCTCTTAGAAAATCCATTGAAAGACCTATTTTAATTATAAACCTTCAATTTTTCCTTTTAATATCAAAGAATTAAAGGATGATTACCATTCCTAAAAATCCCTCAAAAGTACCACCATAAAGCTAATAAGAAATTCATTCTGAAAAATAAAACCTTATTTATCAAGCAAGGGAAGAGGTTTATACTACATTCATACTTGAAAACCATCTTTCTTAATCTAAACATAGTACTTCCAAATCTAGGATTAATACAATATAATCCATGAATTTCCCATTAAATAATTATGTTATCCCATTTGAACAAATCACCTGATATAAGGAGATAGAATGTAATATGTTATATGTATATCATTCTTCAAACATTGTCCAATCTAGAAGTTATGGAACCTGAACTAATCCCTATTGAACAATTCACTGATCATACCATATGGCAAAGAATCTAGTGTATTTGCCAAGAAATTTTGATGGTAAGATGAGTATTCAAATTCCATATTAAATAATTCAAAAAAATAATTATCATCTAAATTTCTAGCTCCTCCCATATGAAAAATCTACAACCAAACAACGTTGGAAATAGAATTAGGAGATTATGTAATGTATTAAAAACCCAAGGTAAGATCAAGTGGATAAGATTTTAAAGGGAAAAAATTTTCAAAAAATTCAAATCATCTTATACTCAAATGAATTAAATCGCAATACCATAGTTGAATTAAAATGAAGCCCTTTTCTGATATCTAATTTAGCTAATCCTCATAGAATTTAATTAATGATAGGGCATTACCCAAAAAAACCACTAAGAGAAATTGGAATTTATAACAAGTATAGAATACATAGGGTGATTTATTACTTCAAAAGTTTAAATATAAGGTCCAAAACATACATTGGATAAGTGGCAACCAATAGATAAAAAGATGGTAATCTCTTGGAATTTCACATAAAGAACTTTTGAATACAACACTAATAGATGAGGACCACATAGAACTACTAGATACAATATCAAAATATTCCAAATATAAAATTTCAATGTTGTGGTAACTTATGCACCAAGTACAACATTAAACTCAACATTCTAATGTAAAATGCAACATTGGGATAATAGAATTTTTCAACAAAGAAGGTTATCTAGATTACCTTTTTTATACACTAAAAATTAGGTTAAAAGACAAGTCAACTTATAACTAGAAAATTTACTTTCCTTCCTACTAAGAACTTGTGAAAAAACATTAGAATAATAGCATGATAACTTGTAAGGGCCAAAAACTAAAAGAGGTTACCAAATTTCCCAACATGCACCTGAACAACTAAGCCACTTATATTGTTTATAACATACTACCCCATAAATATATAACCAATCACAATATGAATCAAACATAGCATAAATAATATGTTCAATTATCTCTTATGTTATAACTCATTCTAGTAATGATTTTTTCAACCTTGAATCAATGTATTAATGATCAAAATTATTCATACAACTTCCAAAAATGATTACATGCATATAAGGTTATCTTTGAGTAAATTAATAACATAAAACACACCTAATACTTACCTTTTAGATGAAGACATGATTATAGAGTGAATATTTTTATTTAAAATGACATTCTCAATCAATGTGAGGATCATAAGAATATAATTGGTTTTGATTATTACATCAAACCAAATATAAAAATTCCATTTCCCACATACATATGATGGAAGATTCCAATTAGTAACATTCAAATAGAAAAACTAGTTAACACTTCAAGTTGAAATGATGAGGGGGTAAATCCTCAATAAACTCTCACCAAGAAGACATTATGTATCTAAATTCATGATATAAAATTTATTTACATATTTTAATAAATATTTTTAACGTTACGAATATGAATCAAATAAATAAGAAAATATAGACTAAGATTAGCATAATATACCAACATCATAATGACATCAAGATTCCAACCACAATAATGAAGGAAGTCGATTAAATAACACATTAATATGGTAATTTCAAAATTATAGGCCTCTAAATTGACATGGCATACTTGATTTTAGCCTAAATTCTACTTAATAATTCCATGGACTTCACCATTATGAGCAAGGTTAAAGACAATATGAATAAAATGATAACCAGAATGCCAACTAAATTTTGAAGTTGAATAAATCAATTATAATTTCAATTATAGGCTAAAACAAAATGAGAAACTATAAAAATCAAGTATTAAGACTAATTCAAAACATTAATAATTAAAAATAAAACATGAGACTTATACTTTCTCTTTTCTTGAGAAATTATATTCGGGTTAAGCAAGCAATAACAATGCATATTACTTCAATAATAAATGAACTGTTTCACACAAAAGTAAAATGACCATGAAAAAAATGTATGTCTTCACATTAGAAGAGAACATTAGAATATAACACTACATACACATTTATGGGCTCATCCCATACTAGAAACCCTAAATATTTGGAATAATGCCACTCAAATTGAATTAAGTAAATAATTAATAGATAGGAAAGATAACTTGCCTAAAAAATGAGCCACACTACCTAGAAAGATACCAATGGCATCCTTGGAGAATTTTCTTCATCTATTTAAGCCCAAAATTATCTTTAACATGCAGCTATGGATCCACCCAAATTGGCATGAAGTTCTATATTGGAAAGGAGATAAAATTTTATAGTTGATTATTAGCTGAAAAATACTTATTTGTCCTCTGAAAATGGTCATGCATTCTTTCTTATTGGATGTCATGCCCCAAAATTTTCCTTACTAAGAGAAAAGAGAATTAATAGCTTG
The DNA here is from genome assembly GCA_037957365.1 of Torreya grandis. Classification (NCBI taxonomy): domain Eukaryota; kingdom Viridiplantae; phylum Streptophyta; class Pinopsida; order Cupressales; family Taxaceae; genus Torreya; species Torreya grandis. Next base: position 1,675,040 of record JARHVA010001882.1, on the reverse strand, counting down.
GTATTCTTAGGGTTTGCTTATAATTCCTTCTAGAACACACTCCCAAAACTTTTAGAGTGTTTTCAAGTCAACATGACTACTAGATTTCAAAATAATCATTTAATTATTATTAATAAATCCAAAATGTCCCTAAATTCAACTTGGATAATTAGGTCTCAAGCCCATTATGATTTTATCATAATATTGACCAAGTTAGAAATAAAATGGACATTATGGCAAAATTTACCATCACATGGATTAAAAAAATAGCAAGCCATAGACTAATGGTTCCTTAAGCAAAAAATATGGTAAATGAGTTATTAAAAAAAAGAGTATACCTATACACACTAGAAAAGTCTTTACTTCCTAAAAAAATAATCTGTTATAAGAATTAATCCAAGCCCAAAATCTATTGCAACATTGGTCCAAAGGCATAAGTGACCTCTTTGCCAAGGACAAACTGGGATACAATAACACAACATAGTAACTTGAGAAATATAAGGCCTCTTGACTATCACCATGTCTTAAGATTTAACATTTTTTAATTAAAATCCTCATGAATTGATGATTATGATAACCACCTATATACACATATTTTTTTCAAACTTTATCAATTACTAATTCTTTCTCTCTTGGAATAACCTATCGAATCTCAATATCTCTGAGAGCATGCCTTAAAGGGTGCACTAGGAAATTATTGGGAAAACCATTGGTGATTTGAAATACTGTTATCCCTTATACCACCAGTTGAAACCAACAAAAACATCTCTTATACACTTACCCAAGCTTTGACACATCCCTTACACACTCATCCAAATAATTCACCACCTTAAACAACTCATACCTAAGCTAAAATCTCATTTTGATATTTATCAAATAATGTTGGCATGGGCTGACCCTATACTTAAAATATATGACCATGTTATGGGAATATATCAACCTTGTCTAACCTAGTTTAGGACCTAAATGCTTTTATTAATTGATGATATAGGGTTGATTTGGGTTGATTATGTCATCTACACTTTTCAAAGGGTTTAGGGTTAAATCCACACACACACACACACACACACACACACACACACACACACACACACACACACACACACACACACACACACACACACACACACATATCCATTTCTACTACTTTAGAGAGATATAAAGAAGTAAATAATTATTTTTGCATCTACTTATCCACCATTCCACTTTAGGAACATTACTTAGTATTTCAATACTACAGTTGGAGATACAAATCTTGTCTTGTGGAAAAGTTATTTGGATGCATATGAAAATTCATGTAGCTAAGATTTGACCTATACTATTATCATTACAAACCACAACAACATATTTCAAAACACCTTGGCCAAGGGAGAGATTGAGGATCAATAGGTTCATCTTCAAAGGTAAGTACTCCTACTCTTGCTCCTACTTGTTAAAGTAGATAGATTTTCATTTGTTAGTTTATATTATTCTATCTCCATGCATTATTATTTTCCTATACATTGAAATGACTAGATATATTTTATGCATGTTTATTTTTATGTTTATTACCCCCATTTTATGCCACAAGATTTGGTGAGCACTTGGTAATATTTTGCTTTACTTTGTCATTTACTTTGTGAAGAGGAAAACATATGACCTAGTTAGGGTTATCACATGGTGTTGCTTAACTAGAGGCTTTAGAACCCTCTCTATTGATAATATTGTGGTAAGGGACCCCTTTTTTAGGTCTATTAAATCCATCTTGGTCATGACCATGATTTTTTAAATATACCAAAAATCAAAAGGGTAAGGGTGATTTATTTTATATGATATAGGATTGATTTTTTGATCAACTTCGCTTTCCCTTGTTTACATTCTGGTGAACCTAATGTGAAATAACCCTTGTAAGTTTTATTTCATGAATTCATTTATTATATATTTTTATTTATATAGTACTAATAGAACATGTTGAAATATTATACCATTTTATGTGTAAGTTTAATATATATTCACTCCTATTGACTCTGTATTTATCTATGTAGGTATTCTTCAATAATATGTAACTATATTGATCAACTCAAATCAGTTCCTTTTTTTTTACCATAGGTTTATAGACTTACTTGACCTAGTCAACTTTATTAATAGGTCATTATCAACATACATGTTTGTATACATCATCAACCCAATCAAAATTTTTAGTAGAATAAAAAAGCATCATCTAAACAACATAGCATAAAAATAACATATTCAAAATCCTAAAAAATTATCAAGTTCATTTTTACATTCTTAGTTTTTTTTAATTCATCTATAGTCCTAATTTTCTAAATTTGTAGTCTATAAAACTATAACCCTATAGAGAATTGGATCAACTAGGTTGGCATGGTTTTGTAGCTTTATTTATTATCTATAAGACTTAGTCAACTTGTTTGAATGTATTTGTTGACGTAGCGGATTGCACCCGTGCATAGGAGGCTGAGCTCCTGCCTTTTCCACACACAACAATGGAAACTCCCCTCTCACCTGTGGGACTGGCAAAGCTAGAGGGGAGAGTCTCTAGATGAGGGATAGGTCCCTCTGATGTATCTTTTAGTCCCTAGTTTATCCTAGTGCTAACTAATGAAAATGAAAAGGGGGGATGAAAAGGGAGAGAGAGATGCTGAAAATAGAACCTAAGCTTAAAAATTAAAAGGTGATACACCAAAAAATGTGATCTACTCCACCTAAACATACACTTTCCACTGAAAACAAGACCCATACACTTCATCTGACATGAGAAAACCTTTTGCATCAGTGGGTCAAGGGTCTGTGGAGATATAGGGAGTAAATAACTACTAGAGGCATTCTGAGACACACTACAACAATCTATCCACTTCACCTATACTCCTCTAGGGACAATTCTGACAGACCTATAAAAGGAAAATCAAAAATGCACTAGACATGCTGAAATCATTCTAAAAAAGCATTAAGAAAATGACTTAACACAGAATCAAGGCATAGACAAATACTAAAGATGCAAAACTTAGAATGGAGGTAAAAATGCTATGTTTTGATTTAAGGTAAAATTTTGGCAGCTCTACCTTACAAGCTCGAGATATTTTTGGGTAGAGTTTTTCCTTAAGGCTGAGAGTCCATTTTTTTCTCAAAATAGAAGTTTTTACAATATATAGAAAGAGGAAGAGAACTTGGTGCTTCCTGGAAAATATTTTGGTGCTCATTTCTGCAAGTGGCCCATGTGCATTTTGAACCTTGGGAAGAGGAAACCACTGTTATTGATGTCATTCTTTAGAAAAGGCCCACTAGAACCATGATATAGAATCACCCAAATTGACTTTGGCATTCAAGAATTAATGTAAGAACATGGCCATGCCTCTTTTCTATAAACAAACTATATTTTGTCCCCTCATCAATGCCAACTAGAGAAAATAGGCTGTGCCACTCATCTAGAAATAACTCGCCTTCCCCTTGCCACTTGGATGCTTTGTCTTTTCTACTCTTTGTCTTCTTCCTACTCTTTTATCCCTAAGGGGAGATCTTCTGGTGGGTTGTTGCATTCCTTAGGCTATTTCCATGATTTGGTGCTCAGAAAATTCAAAACAAATATCTACTTCACTGTGTTAAAATTGATGTTCACACGGCCATCTCCCAACATCTAGTTCATCTCCTTGAAAATGATAACTTTCGGGATGTCACCGTCCTTGGCAAAAGTCATCAAGTCTTTTGTTTCAGGCTTTTTCCCAGCAAGTTTTTTGCTTTGGGCTTTTTCCTACAGACAAAAAATCCATGGGAATTGGCCCCTTTGAATTGCTTTGTTTATCCTTCCTAGAGGGAAAAGACCCTCCAACTTCTTAAGAAATGGCCCATTATCTTCAGCGAGAGCCCTTCACAAGGGAACATACCCTTTGGGTGGGATTCTTCCTTTGGTCCCTTTGGCTACGGCCTTTCAGTGAAAATCTTTGGACTTTTGTCTAAAGGAAATCCTTCAGACAAAAAGTCCAAAAGAATTTTTACTTTAAAAGAAAACCACAAAAAATGCCCCCCCTTCAGCTACCTTTAAAACTCTAACTGCCCTCTATAAGGGCTTCTAGACCTTGAACTACCCTTCGGAAGGGCATTTAGACCTAGCACTACCCTTCAACTTTGGGACACACCCTTGAACCAAGCCATTGAACCAACCCATTAAACCAAAATTGGTTCAACAGTTCAATTGGTTCAAGACTGCATGGTGAGCCCATCGAACCAACCCATTGAACCAACTCATTGAACCGGTTCAATGGTTCAACGCTGTGCACCGATGCCAAGTGAACCAAGCCTTTAAACTTGCTGATGAACCAAGTGATTGAACTAATTTGTTGAATTAATTCAACAGTTCAATGCTACACACTGAGCCCATTTAACTTTGTTGATTAACCATTTGATTGAACTAGAAACCACTTGAACTGATGTCACTTAAACCCACAGTTAAACCAAGTGCCAATTGAACTAGTCGAAGTGTTGAACTTAGTGGTTAAACCAAGCTAAAGCATTGAACTAGTTCATGAACCAAGGCTGATGAAATTATGCAATCAAAAATTGATTGGCCCTGAATAGCGAGGGAAGAAGAGGACCAGTTTTTGGCCTATTGGGCAAAAAATGGTCAATAAATTGGTGACTCCCATTGGAAACATACCTGCTATGCTTAAAGACTAGTTGCCTTGTAGTCCATTAGGCACGTAGTCAGATGCAACTTTGAAGAAAGGTTAGCAATAGCCCCAAAGATCCAAGAATCAAACATGAAGCTTTTACCCCACAAGCAAAGGAAAACACACACAAGGCTAAAAACACTACCTGTGTAAACTGTACTTAGGGAAATCAGGAAAGAAACTGAAAGTAAACTACTATATATAGCTAACTAGGAATGTTTATCTCCCTCCTGGATCAAAGGGAAAATTTATTAAGTCCCCTTCTTAGCAAGAAGACTTATGGTGCCAGGTAAGTAGCTAAATGAAAAGGAGATTTGGTGACCTGCTCCTCTTGCCTATCACCTTGCTTGGCTTGTATCTGAGTGGATCATAATCAAACATGATTCCAATATATATATGTACTCTACTTATCCTTAGAAGCTTGTTGAATTCTAGTCCCTAATACTAATGCATATCACTAAGAAATCAATGGCTACTGGCTCATCACCATAAGCCCTTTGATTTGTATAATCCCTCTACAATGCATCATGGTCTGACTTGTTTACTTTTGCTTCATTGAAGACTCTTTTAGACTCATCCTTTGATTCCTCTTGACCTTCTTGAAGAAGGGTGATAGTTGTGATGTCTAAAATGGACTCACAAAATGATTGCTCATCCCATAAAACATCACCTCTTTGTTTAAAGCTTTCTTCTTCAAGGCCTTCCTCTAGGAAAACAGACCTCTCCTTTTCCTCCTCAAAGATCAAGACCTCTAAATGTTCAAAGGTATCCTCCTAATCCTCCTCCAACTTAGGCTATTTAGCGTAGTCATCCTCCTCATCGAAACCAAAAGGAAGTTCATCAAACAAGGGGAAAGAGAGCTCACCATGCTTTTGTTCCTCTTCATATTGCTAAAACATCTACATATATGCATGCCTTGTATCTTCTACATTGTTGATGGGGTCTTCACAAGGAGCATTGATGATGATTCCTTCTTGTTTATCACTCATGATAGCTTCTTGGGGAACTAAAAATTGGATCTTTTGCTCCTCTCTCACCTCCAGCTAAATAGGTTCCTCCTTGAGAAGGGGTGAAGTGGATAAACCATGTGGAAGAGGAGGCAGTCCTTGAGCTAGAATCAAATGATTCTCCTCCTTCCACTTGGCTAACACTTAATCAATATAAGGTGTGGCCTAATATCTCTCTTGGAAATGTGTAAGTTTGGTGTGTTCAGACATAGAATGTGCCATTGGGTCTGAACTATCCATCACACACTGGCTGAGGAATCTCTCTCTAGATTCCAACTTTGCAATTCTTCTGGCCATATCCTCCTAGCAGAACCTTTCCTAAAAGTCACCAGCATCATCATGAGTAGGGGAAGCCTCATCTTCTTTAATATTTTGAGAAAAACCTTGCTTTTCTTCCTTGTTACCCCATGATTCCACTATTTTCCCCCAGTTCAGGATCTCAAAATTGGAATTTTGCTCCTGTGAATAGGTAGCAACTCTATTTTCTCCAATGTCCTAGGGCTCCTCCTCAAGGTCTAGAAGCTTGAACTCTCTTTCAAGAAGCAGTCTCATCCTAGCCTCTAAATCTTCAATTAGCTTAGCTAGATTATCTTGAAAGAGTCTTTCTTGGAGGTCACCAGCATCATCCTTTTCAAAGCTTTGGGCTGGTTCCTAACATTCCTTCCTCTAACTCTGAATCTACACATCATGTTGAAAGGCTTGGGGAGGTTGAGGAATGCAAGGAAGAGATTGTTAATGCATCGAAAGAGTCTCTAGAAGAGGGATGTGTTAGCTCATGTTATTCCCCCAATGGAAGCTTCACAATATAAAGGATTGAGAAGATTGATCTCCATGGGAGGTTACTCTATGCCCTCTGATGTTGGAAAGCCAGGTGCATGAGATTGATAGTAGATGCATCAGATGAGTAGGAGTGAGCAAGTGTTATCTGATAGAAAGGATTTAGTGTATAAGAGGGGGCTTTCTTTAGAATAGGAAGGGGCACACAAGGCTGACTACCTTGAATAGATGGATTTCTCTATTTTTCTACCTCCTCCTCCATGGATTGCAAGGCCTGAGCCTGTCTAAACAAACACTCCTCTTTATACATTAGCTCTTGCTGATATCTCTACTACTCTAGTCTATCAATCTCCATCGTCTGGTTCTCAAATTCTAGGGGCATTTCCCTTATCATTGTAGGGAAACTAAGAGAGCTACTTGAGGTGATTGCATGAAAATTTTGAGTCTGATCGAAGTCATATGAAGGAATACAAGGTCCATGATTTTGTGTAAAGGAATTATACATAAAAAAATAATATTTTTGATGGCACCAAGCTGCTTAACTAGCTGATTCAACTCGGAGCCGCCATTGGTGTTGATGCAAAAGCCTCTAAAGGCTAGTCAGTTAAAGAACACACCAAAAATTATTCAACTCTATGGACACAACTTGTCCTACTTGGTCCCATCAGTGTGCCAAAAACTATTGACGTAGTGGATTGCACCAGTGGGTAGGAGGCTGAGCTCTTACCTTTTCTACACACAACAATGGAAACTCCCCTCTCACCTGTGGGATTGGCAAAACTAGAGGGGAGAGTCTCTAGATGAGGGTTAGCTCCCTCTAATGTATCTTTTAGGCCCTAGTTTCTCTTACTACTAATAAATAAAAATGAAAAGGGGGGGATGAAAAGGGAGATAGATGCTGAAAATAGAACCTAAGCCTAAAAAGTAAAAGGTGATACAACAGAAAATGTGATCTACTCCACCTGAACATACACTTTCCATCAAGAACCAGCCCCCATACACTTCATCTAACATGAGAAAACCTTCTACATCAGTGGGTCAGGAGTTCATGGAGATACAGGGAGGAAATAACTAATAGAGGTGTTTTGAGACACACTACAACAACCTATCCACTTCACCTATACTCTTTTAGGGACACTTATGACAGACCTGTAAAAGCAAACTCAAAAATGCACCAGACATGCTGAAATCATTCTTCAAAAGCATTAATAAAATGACTTAACACATAATCAAGGCATAGACACATACTAAAGATGTAAAACTTTGAATGGAGGTAAAAATGTTATGTTTCGATTCAAGGTAATACTTTGATAGCTCTGCCTTACAAGCCTAAGAGATTTTTGGGTAGAGTTTTGCCTTAAGGCTGAGAGTCCATTTTTTTCTCAAAAGAGAAGTTTTTACAATATATAGAGAGAGGAAGAGAACTTGGCACTTCTTGGAAAAGATTTTAGCACTCATTTTTGCGAGTGGCCCATGTGCATTCTGAACCTTGGGAAGAGGAAACCATTGTTATTAATGTCATTCTTCAGAAAAGGCCTAGTGGAACCATGTTGTACAATCACCCAAATTGACTTTGGCATTCAAGAATTAATGTAAGAACATGGCCACACCTCCTTTTTGCAAACAGACTAAAGTTTGTCCCCTCATCAATGCCAATCTAGAGAAAACAAGTTGTGCCGCTCGTTTGGCAATAACTCACCTTCTGCTTGCCACTTAGATGATTTGCCTTTTCTGCTCTTTATCCTCTTCCTACTCTTTCAACCCTCAAGGTTTATCTTTTGGCAAGTCACTGCATTCCTCAGGCTATTTCCATGATTTGGTGCTCAGGCGTTAAAACTGACGTTCACGCAGCTGTCACCCAATGGCTAGTTCATCTCCTTGAAAATGATGGATTTCAGGATGTCACTATCCTTGGCAAAAGTCATCAGGTCTTTTATTTTGGGATTTTTCCCCATCAATTTTTTGCTTTGAGCTTTTTCCCATTAACAAAAAATCCACAATAATTGGCCCCTTTGAATTGCTTTGTTTATCCTTCCCAGAGGGAAAATACCCTCTGGTTTTTTTAGAAACAACCCATTATCTTCGGTGAGATCCCTCCATAAGGGAACATACCCTTCAGGTAGGCTTCTTCCTTTGGTCCCTTTGGCTGCGGCTTTTTGGTGAAAATCTTCAAACTTTTATCTGAAAGAAATCCTTCAGACAAAAAGTTTGAAAAAATTGACTTTAAAAGAAAACCACAAAAAATGCCCCCCTTTGACTACCAACTACCATCCACAAGGGCTTCTAGACCTTCAACTGCCCTCCGCAAGGGCATTTGGACCTAACACTGCCCTTCAACTTTTGGACACACCCTTGAACCAAGACATTAAACCAACCCATTGAACCAAAATTGGTTTGATGGTTTAATTGGTTCAAGACTACATGTCGAGCCCATCAAATGAACCTATTGAACCAACTCATTGAACTAGTTCAATGGTTCAACGCTGCACACTGATGCCAAGTGAACCAAGCCTTTGAACTTGCTGATGAACCAAGCGATTGAACTAATTCATTGAACCAGTTTAATGATTTAATGTTGCGCACTGAGCCTATTGAAATTTTCTAATTAACTATCTAATTGAACTGGAAGCCGCTTGAACTGATGCCACTTAAACCCATGGTTGAACCAAGTGCTGATTGAACTAGCTGAAGCATTGAACTTAGTGGTTGAACAAAGCCAAAGCATTGAACCAGTTCATGAACCAAGGCCGATGAACTTATGCAATCAAAAATTGACTGGCTCTGAATAACGAGGGAAGAAGGGGACCAATTTTTGGCCTATTGGGCAAGAAATGGTCAACAATATTCTTATGGATCTTGCTTTCACATATAATATCAACCCTGCTAGCTCTAGTTTATACTCGTTGCATATATGGTCACCTAAACTAAATCTATATTATTTAAGAACAAAGGAATTAACCTATCTTTCTAGTCACTAATTCAATTTTCATTTTTATTTCTTGATTTATTAGAGTAATAAACATATAATAAATATGTGGTTTTTAGTTTACTAATATAGGCACACTATTTTTATTTTAGGTACACTATTTTTTTTTTCACACACTTCTAAATCACATAACACCAAAAAATATTACATAATTTCTACCCAAGGTCTACCTACTTAGATTTAATCACCAAGGGGGAAGTCTACTTAATTTTTTTGCCAAGTATAAATATGTGTTTGATGGTCTATATTGGCAAATCACCTAACACAATTATCATTGTAGGATTGAGAAGTGAAGTGATAGGCCCCAATACCAATATAGTACCATCACCAATACAGATCCCTGTCAACCTCAACTACCTTAAACTATCATTAGATTATTTTTTTAATTTATTCTTGTATCTAACTCCCTATCACTTTAATTTAAAAATATATTATAACTTAAAAACATTTAGGAATGACCACTTAGATTAGCATTAGTATTTTTGTTTCTTAATCTACTATCATTTTATGTTGTATTTAACAAATTTTAGTAGTCAACATTGTTAAAATATTTGTGTTGTGCGATACAATTATTTGATTGAATTTATTCTATGCTCAATTTAATTTACTTAGTTATTATATTACAATTTTATTTTCCTTTCATCAAAACATAATTCACCATGTCAACTCGGTCTCTTATAGGTTTATTGACCTATTTATATTTATAAACAATCAACCTATCCAACTGTGTGTCTTTCAAAACCCTTTAGTCTCTTCATTTACACAACACAATCGACCATTCTGACTATTCTTTATATCTTTTTCTATTTACTATCTTAAAAGACAATGTCAATTGGTTCAACTTTGTATCTTACCAATTGATCCTTATTTATACACATGCTTTTAGTATGTTTACTTCGTCATGAAATTACTATTTTATGACAGTATATAATTAAATCAATCAAATATGTTGAGTTTTACCAACCCTAATACTTTACCTAAGACACATCTTATGTCACCCACCATATATCAAAGTATTGTCCATGTTTCCACTGACATTAGCAACTATGGGACTCATATATATTCATCCTCGATAGTCAACCATTTGTTTTCTTGAGAATATGAGAGTGATGTTAAATAAACCATGGAAATAATTTTCTACATTAATAAAAATCAACATAAAGGAAAATATCATAAAACCATATATAATCTCATGATGGGTCCTCATATAAGAGAATTCCATTTACCCTACATACCTTTTCCCATGGATTTGGGGGAGCCACTTTCTTTTCATCTAAACCATTCCATTTTATTATATCTCCTTCCCACACCATGACATCATATTTTTGTCTTCTTCAACCTCTATTCCAATTATTTCTACCAACATGATAAGTTTATCTTCTAGTGGTTCTCTTCAAAATACCCATACTGATAACCATCTTACTATTACATATTTTGCTACTAATGCTTAATTTTATACTAGTGCATCTAATGCCACTAATTATTTTTCCATTAGTGAAACACATGCTACTACTTCATCCCACACTCACATTGAAACTCAAGATATTAATACTAATATTAATTCATCACATGTTGTATCCACTAGTTAAAATACTACTCAAACTAATCGACTCCTATTACAATCACTTAACCAGATGTATACCTTTAAAACCAATAATGAAAATTAGATGATGTAAATGGAAAATCATCTCATTCATCTCCAAAATAAACCTCACTAGGTTTCATGGGTAGTGTAAAATCCTAATGTCCCCATCAACCCTTAGATATTCCCATGGTAATATTATACCACAACTCCCACTTGTTAAAATGAATCCCTCAAGGGTATACTCATGGATCATGCCTTGATAGGACCTTATCACTATTCTATATAGTAATACCTTTATAGTTATCTACATTCATAGATGCTAGCTACTATAATTAAACATGTTGCATATCTGACCTTACTTGCCAATGAGTATAGTATGATTTATGATCCATGCCCACCCTTCCTTGGTGATGGCCTTCTTCCCTTACCTTAAAATGATCCCTTTCCCACACAATGGTTATATCACCCTAATTTTTATATTCATAGAGCTATCGATCATTGGACCAAAGATTTCCATATATATCAACCGCCTAAGCTTATCTTTCAACCCCTTTAACTAATATACCCCCACAATCTACTAATAAATATATTTATTAATTTTAAAGGATAAATAACTAGTATTATAATCATTTCCAAAAATTTATAAAATACGTAGACACATTGCACTTATCCATTTCTAAACCAAAAAATAAGGCCATACCTCCTCTTAAATTATTACTAGAGTATATCCCTAAATATAGGGAAGTGTACTATCTGAGGCACCATTAATTTACACATCATATTGATCACTACCAGTTTCTCTAATAGTGTATTCATGACTTCCCACACTTAACACTAGTACCATTCATTCCTCCTTCTATATGTCACCTATGTAAGAAGTCTCCCCCTTCTCCATAGGTTGTACCTTCTTCTCACCCCATATATATTATTCCCATTAAGACATCTATTACTAGCCTTGATTATGGTACTCATGAGATCCCACATGATAATTAATCTTCAATAGATACACATACTATTTCAGTTGAGATGGCATAGAAGGAAGTCTTTGAATAACTTTTTGTGAATATTTATGAGACTGTAGCTAGTGTCATAATTTATCTTTATAGAGATTTTTTAGACATTATGGATGATATTTGTTGTCAAATATATTAGTACTTGTGAACACGACAAGGTGATCCTTCAAATTGTTCTATTTTAAGATTTAGATTGGATTTGTGATCCATTTTTATATCTATTATACACTTGACTATGTGTTAAATTTGATTTCACTTATCTATTTTACATGGACCATTATATTATGATTTTTGTTCTTTACATGGTTTCATTTTCTTTCATTTTTATTATGGATTCTTATCATTATTTTCATGAATGTAAACTTTTATTTATGATTTCAATTCTTTCATGGATTTTTTTATTTTCTCTATAATGATTGTCTATTATCTTATTACACTCTAAAATAGAAATACTTATTATTGTGACATGGTTATACAACAATGATTCCCTTAGTATTCTATCTTTAACATATGATCAATCAATAAACATCAC
>JARHVA010001882.1:1597500-1657500 GCA_037957365.1 Torreya grandis | reverse complement strand
AGCTAGGATGCATATACCAAACACCACAATCTCCATCACCTCTATAAAATATCAAAGAACAATGAATTTACTAGTTCTTGATGTCATAATAATAAAATAAATTATTTAATATTCTAAAAAAACAACAAATTAACTACTTCAATGGTTTATTTGGTCTATTTTTCTATTTTTCACCTTTTTCCTACACAATCAGCCTATTTGATATTAAATCGACATGCCCCTACTTTTAGCATACTACATCATCCAATTTATATGAGGTTGTATCCATATATTTATATCACCTTAAAAAATAAGTTGATAAGGATTATTTTTTTCATGTTTATGGTGAGTTTTTAACCATTTACCATAAATGCCTTAGGCATTTATTGGTCTAATCTTTTCCTACCTAGTAGTCCATTCTGCTCCTAATCTACCTATAAATTTCTTAGGGTCATTTTTAGTATCTACAATTTTCCTAATATATAATTTTATAAATTTACAATAATTTATATTAAAATTACTCAAAAATTTGAAATTAATGCCTTACCTGAGCTACACCCATCACGACTATTAGGCACATTCCATGTCATAATTGTTGCCTCCTTACCATGATCACTATATAATATTAAACTGGGTCTCTCATAGAAATATTTTCTTAGAATATTAAAAATAACAAATTAATTAATTTTAACCCTATTTATATTTACTATTCAATATTATTTACCTCCCAATTATTTGCAATTATATTTCACTTTTCACCAGTAAATTTGTTTCTACTAACTCTTTTTTGAACCAAAAGATGTTATGAAATATTTAAATTATAGATAATCTTTTCACATATTACATGTATATTTTTTTTTTAAAAAAATCAAAATTTGAGTTATTTTTACATGTTCACCTAATGTTACTTACATTAGAAACCTTCACATTTCTCTCACTTCTTTTGAATTCTACAACACTAAGGTAAGTAAAGGTATGTATTTTTCAAATTTTCCCTTTCATTTATCATTTTTTATTCTTACTACAATTTATTTATGTCAGTGTTGTGTGTTCCTAAGTTATATTATTGAAGCACCATCCCATGTTGTACCTACATGACACATGATGAGATTTGCGTGGGGAATATGTATACACATAATATTATAAAAATTTATCAATTAATAATGATTTATATCTTGTAGGAACCCATTTTATCTTAATATCTCTAATTACATGCCTTAAAGGGTACACCAGGAGAGGGGTGTGCAAACCATTAGTGATTTACAAGATTGTTTTCCCCTATAACACCACTTATAACCAATAAAAACATCTCATATAGCTTACCTAATATTTGATACTCCCTTACTCAGTCCTCCATGAAACTCACCACCTTAAATAACCCCTACCTAAGATAAAAACTCTTTTTGACATTTATAGAATAAATTCAGTCTCTATTGACCTTTTACGTAAAATATATTATCACGTTATAGGACTAGGTCATACTTGATTGACCCAGTCTGAGACATTTCTTATTTTATTAATTTACAATATAAGGTCAATTAGGTTGACTCTATTGGCTAAAATCTTGGAAGAGTTTAGGGTTGGATCCAACTATATACACAAATCCATTTCATCCATTTTAGAGATAGAAAAAGAAGTAAATCATTATTTGTACATCTGATTATCTACCATTGTACATGAGTATCATTGCTTATTGTTTCAATACTACACTTTTAGATATGAATATTTTATTGTAGATAAGTCTTTTGGATGCATATGATAATTCATGTAGCCTACAGATGACCTATCTTGTTTATCCTCATAAACTAATACAAATTCTTGAAAAACATGTTTTCCAAATGAGATATTGAGGCTCGCTGGGTTTATCTTCAAAAGTAAGTATTCTTAACTCTTGGTCCTCCTTATTAAAGTAGATAGATTAAAATTTGTTAGTTTATATGCTTCTTTCTCCACAAGTTAGAATTTATTCAACATTGACTTGAGTATAGATCTTTTATGCATGTTTATTTTTATGTTTCCTACCCCCATTTTGTGCCACAAGATTTGGTGAGCACTATGTTTGATTATACTTTACATTGTCATTTACTTTGTGAAAAAGGAAACATAGGACCTAGATAGGGTTATTGCATGGTGTTGCTTGACTAGAAGATTTTAAATCCTCTCTAGTGATATTATTATGGTAAGGGCCCCTTGGATAGGTTTAGTAGAACCATATTGGTTATGACCCTAATTGTCTAAATGTACTAACAAGCATAAGGGTAAGTGTGATTTATCTTCTCCGAGTTAGGAATTATTTGTAGATCATCTTCACTTTATATTGTATACACCACCTACTAGAGATATATTTTAACTAAATTACTAGCTCCTTTAATGCTCAAAATAAGATGATGTTAAGACTAATTTTCATAATATCATCCCTTTTTAGTGATTGAGTACCATGTCGTTTCAATTTAGGCATGACAAAATAATAGGCACAATTGGTTAGAATCCAATAACACCTTGAGTTAGAACATAATACCCTTTTTTAAACTCATAAAAAAATTCATAAAAAACACAATGGTAAGGATGATCCTTTAATGAACTCATATACAATTGAGAGATATATCATGACCAAAAAACCTTCTTGGAATCATTTGGTAGTTCCTTAAACGAGAAAATCCCTTTACAAAAAAAATTACTAAATTTATCAATCCCAACATTAACAACAAGGAAATAAGTAACATTCCTTTAATATTTCCACCCATAACATAATAAAATATTTTAATTAAGCTTACTAAGGATACTAATTCCTTCCACATTTTATAGAGGATAAAAATTGAGGATATGACAACTACACATTAATAAATAATAAAATATATGTTATTAAAAACTATCATTGGGTGGGATGTTTAACATATTAGTTACATTAGGTCACTTTACTTATAAATGATTTTACATGGTAAAATAATAGGACAACTCAACTTGATGTATTCCAATACACACAAGCTTACAAGCATTCAAATATTGGTTCTATGAATAGTATTACTTAGAATAAGTGAGGAGAGAAAGGTTATTTTTATTGATTCATATTTTTTTTTCATTTAGTAATAATTTTTATGTTGTTATTACCTCCATGTGATTTTTTCCAATTTAATTTTTTATTATGGTTGTGTGAATATATTTTCCTTCGCTCTTTATATATAGATCCTATCTTTTCATTTATATTATTTCAAAACACACACACACACACATGCACGCACATGCGCATGCACGCACCCACACACACACACACACACACACACACACACACACACCCACGCGCGCGCGTGCGAGCGTGCGCGCGCACTTTTGCACGCACACACCCGCGTGCATGTGCATGTGCGCACATGCACACACACACGCATGCATGCGCACATGTGCGTGCACACACACACACATTTTTTAATGTTTAGGTAAATTTTAAAAAATAAATTTATATCTTAAATTTTTGGATTACTTTAAATATATATTTTATTTTATTTTATTTTTATTTTTTTATTAACAAACACATAATTTTATATTTATTTTATCTCATATTATTTAAATCTAAATAAGTGTGTATTTTGGATTTAAAATAATTATGGTCAAATTCAACTCTTATTTGAAACAACTAAAAGATATATTGGGAAAGAGATACAAAATGACACACATTCCTTTGTCTTATAAAATAAATTGCAAAGAATAAATGTTTTTATTAGCAAGGTATGAGAAGTAGATGGAGAGATTCATAATTTCAAATAAAAAACATAAACAACTCAAGAAACAATTTAAATTTCCAATTATAATTGTTAAAGACTCAAAGGGGAACTTATTACAAATTTTCAATCTAAATTTATTCCATTTATTTTCCTTCAACAAAATAATAATAATTGATTAAGGTAAACCTCAATTTTAAATGAGATTTAATCTTCTAAAATAATGAAAAAACATAAGGATGTATTTAATATTTTAAGAAAAATAAATAAATGATCAAATTTTAAGGAAAATTTTAACCATTTTAGTTTCCTTAAAGAGGGGGTTGGAGACATAGAGAGAGGAGAGAGTTTGAGATCATACACAAACAAAACATTAACTTCAACTTCTCATTATTTCATTATTTTTTAATAAAAATAAATATTTATTCCACATAATATACACTAAAAATATTCCTTCATTTTATCCTCTATTTTTCATGCATGCCACAAGCTCTCAAAATTCAAAAAATCCAACAAGATCCCCCCCAAGATCCTATATTCCAAGTTATTTCCACCAAAAATGAACCACCCAATAATGAACAAGAATTGAAAATAAAAAATACTTTAAATAGAGGGAGGTTCCCTCCTTATGAAATTAATATTCATGTGATAAAATTACCCATACCTTTCTTAAAATACACATACTCTTTTCTCGCACACTTAAGACTTTCTTATAGGTAATATGTGGGTTTAGTTACACAAGTAAAGACACTTCTTACAAAAACGTATAATTTTATTAAATTCCCACATGGGATTCTTACACATCAATCAAATGTCTTATAATACTTTCTACACACTCAAACTAGAGGGTGAAGCATACCAAATAGGTTAGGACCCTAATGTTGTAGACTTCCTAGAAAGCCTATTAAATATGGATCAAAGCCTTTGTGGCAGGCTTATGACCCTTCTAATAGAACATTTAATATTATTAATAATTATAAACCTTATAATAAATTTATTAAATTTTAATTTTAATTAGTATTTATTAAGTTGTTTACAAACATTCCATTAGTAAAAAAGAATGAAACCACAAATTCAAAATTCCTCACCACCATGGGTTATCACACCTGACAAAATCCTTGAATTAGTAGGGGAGAATGTGTTCCTCATGAGGATTTTTACATAATCATCCTCTTAAAAAATCATCATCCTAAATGTACCAAACTAACACAAATGGTTGAAAAGAACACACTTCCAAATGACACACCAAGTTATAAATATTTTTATTGTAGTCAAAATAATTACAACAAAGATAATTATCAGTTATATTTTTAAACCATGAAGTATACTATATAGGTATTTAATATAATTTTTATGGTTGATATCTTTATTCAAGTTTTAAATTATTCAATTTCTAAAATTCTAAAATGTCAACATCTTTTATTATTATGTAATTGGATTCTATTTGAAAAGAAGAATGTTTTTAAGTCAATAGTTGATATTAATTTTAATATGTAGTTCTAAAAGTTTCATGTCATCATAATTCCATTAAAATATTTCATAAGACAATTGAAACCAAAATATTTTATGTTTTTAAATCATTTTGATAAGTAACATGTTCAACAACAAAATTGTTTTGTTTTAATATCATCTTGAACAATCTGAAATTCATCCAATGGCAAGAGCATAATGTGAAAAAATCAAGATCCATCTAAATAGATCAATATCAATGATAAAAATATTAATTACTATTCTCTTAAAATAATCTCCTTAGACCTCTAAATAACATCTTCCTTAGACATCCCAGGAAATAATGAAGCAAATGATTTAGCTAAGTCATGTATAATAGCATAAAACCTCCTTAGATTTCCCAAAAAATATATATTTAAAATTACAAAGAAGCAAGATAATATCCCATAACCATCAATTATAGTGGGTGGGAAGTCTAATGTCATGGAATTGTATATGTACGTTTCTATATTGACCCTATGTCTTTATTACAAGATACATCTTCTTCCTCATACCCACACAAGGTGAACATCATGCACATTATGAACATATATGAAAAAAACATTTAACCAAAAATAATATTTCAAATGAAAAACAATTCCATGACATGATTATATTAATCACCAAGTGGTCACTAAAGAAAGTAATAAGAAATAATAATAAAATATATTATTTTGATTTAAAATCAAATAAATAATTATAACTTAACTTCTTTATCACAAATTTAATCATAGGGAATAAAAAATGTTCATTTAAAAAAAAAAATTGAAAACCAAATAAATATAAAATCAAACATAAAAAAAAATATAAATTTTTTCACATTATGACACTATTTGGCTAACTAAGCCACCATAGGTGAGAAAGAAAAACATATAAACCTTAATTACCTTATAGAGATAAGATACAATCATCGCTCTCCGTATATCTCCCAAAGTTGTAAAAAGGCTACATCTTAGGTTAAATAACAAGGGTTTTAATTTCAACAACCATTAAGGGGTGGATGGAGGAACACATAATTCATATGGTGACCAATAACATTAATATCCCATGGTTATTGAGGAATTCATGGTGCACACAGTTGAAATATTTAGGGAGCTAGCTTATGTAAAAGGGGTAAATTAGCATTTAAATTTATGAGAAACTCTTTTTCTTAACCTATAACCTATATAAAACTAACTTAAACATAATATACTAAAATATCATACCCCATACTAGCATAAATACCCAATAATTTGACTAATGATGCAAGTTTAAACAACACTACACTACACTACATAATAACAATTTTACATAGACATTATATGTTCACATGGGTGAATGTTACTTTAAAAAACATTTACAAACCTAAGGTTTACATACAAGATACATCACAAACACATTTACATTCCTAAAATCACAATTGGGATCAGAAACATAAATGTCATATTTCACCACAACATACACACTATGATCATACATAAATGTTTTTTATTTAGACAAGACAAATTGTTAAAAAGGTTTAGTACATAAAAAAATTGTGAGGTTTAAGCAATAGATAAAAATTACATAAGAACATGGGTGAATACTAAGTTTATGGAAACATATTTTCATGTCAAATACATTTTTTCATGATAATGGGTATATGAACATCACAATTTTATTATTAATACATAAGGTTAAAAGTAACCTCATTGATCCAAGTGATGTACATATGTCATCCTCAATGACATAACTGATAAACATCTATCACTATTGTTATCTAATTAATAAAAATAAATGGTCATTATGCACATAGATCCCAGTTATATAAGAGTGTATCATGAAAATATGTATGTTCTCTATATCCTACCACTTTTGAATCATAACTTCTATAACACCTCTACATATAAAAGTGTCATGAATCATTTTGACCAAGATATAAGTATATGCCATGTTTTTTTGTCATATTTAGAAGCTAGCTAAACCAAGCATATTGGTTTTCATAGAGTTCTTAGTGCTAAACCCATGCACTAATATATAAATGTCATGCCAAAGACTTTTATCCCAAAACCCAAGTTTTTCTACGTACCTAAGTGAATGATGTTTATTCATTGACTGTCATTTCTTAACTTCAAAGTTTTATAAAATTTTAAGTATTGTCTCATAAAATTTTATTGTTTTTTCATTATTAATACAATATAAAAAAAGTGTGACACATAAAATTATTATATGATTTATTTAAATCATATATATTCTACAACAAGACTTCCCTAGGAAGTGGAATACAAACATATTCTATTTAGGTGAAGATCAAATTCAGTTTTTGATAATGTATTTATTAACAAAGAGAAACAAGTTAATTTAATATTATGTCCTAAATAGAGGGTATAAGTTAAATATAATTTTTTGATTTAATAGGTCATGAATACATTCAAACATAAATATCAATTCAATGCATGTAAAGGAAAAAATAAAAAATTAAATAAACATTAATTTACATCTCAAGGATTAATATCAAATAAAAATATACTTATAAAAAGGATTATCAAATACACAGTAATCAATTTCAAATTCTAATATTATAATAAATAAGGATAATTTATTGATTGCATAGAAAACTCACTCAAGAGATGAAGATGAGACCAATTATAGCTTAGGATATAACGTAAACCTAATTACTCCAAAAAAAACTTGGGGAACCTATTTATATGATCATCAAAATTAGTGTTTAATGTAGTTATCCTTTAGCTTGTGATGAGTCTCTTCCATGATAGATCCTCATCGAAAGGGTTGATTATCTAAGCCAAATAAGAAATAGCTATCATGAATCAATATAGCTTCTATAATATCTAGATGTTTACTAAAGATGAAATTAAACAATCAAATTTTCTTATCACCAAATACCTTTTCATCTTAGGGGTGCATGTACTTACCCAAATTACTCTCATGCAATTATTAATATGAGAGTCAAATAACAAAATGAACATATTTTCCTTTGATATGATGATACTAAAGTCTCCAAAAAAATATGTATTACAAAACTTAGAGAATTAATTTCTTATCATAAGGTCTCTAATTGTGACCAAGGTCATTAAAAAATAATACAATGTTTCTTACAAAATATTGAAAGAGGATCACTACCTAGAAACAACTATACATATGTGGATTCCTCCAAGATCTTAGAATGTCCAAGATTGCATGAAAACCCTAGGAGTAGGTGAGATCAATGAAAATAAAATGTGAGTTTCATTTTAGTCCATTCACTACAAATTATAAAAGAGATACATATTATATAGTGATAGATTATGTCACCATAAATGTAATAAGTCAACTCACTATTAGAAAACACATTAATTATATTTTACCCTAATGACCTTGACAGTCATAAGAAAGGTGAGTAAAAACCATGTAGGTAAAATATAAAGTTAGAAAATCCTACATTAATACCCCCAAAAGCATAGTTTAGGAGGGTTAAATAATTTGGTCCTAGTAATGAAACTTGATGAAGTACCCAAGCACAGTGCAACTCCCATAAGGAGGATAAAAGAAGAAAACCCATAGGAAAAAACTCATCTCTAAAAAGGTAAAAAGAATTGAAGATGAATTAATATACCCACTAGAGTCTAAAACTACCTATAGTCATTATGTATCCTAAAACATACTTACAGGGAGTGATTGTGAGATATAAGTAGATGTGGTGAAGGGTGGATCACCCAGGAATAGTGAATGTCTCTATCATGTGCCTGATGGATCTTCAACCCAGGTGTGATTCCTATATAAGAAACTATTCTCCTCATATAATTTATGAGGTCTAACTTATCTATGTAATGAAGGTATAATAGGAGCAAATTCTAAGAATCACTACAAAATTCCCTAAAACCATGGAATGAACCACCTAATGTCTGAAGTGTCTTGAATCACTATACCTATTTCC
The DNA here is from genome assembly GCA_037957365.1 of Torreya grandis. Taxonomy (NCBI): domain Eukaryota; kingdom Viridiplantae; phylum Streptophyta; class Pinopsida; order Cupressales; family Taxaceae; genus Torreya; species Torreya grandis. Next base: position 1,648,428 of record JARHVA010001882.1, on the reverse strand, counting down.
TATAATTTTTGAAGTGGATTATAGGTGGGTTGATCATGAAATAAATTTTTAATATATATAACGTGACAAGGAGATGATGTAGGTATTTCCCCATCACTAATATGGTCATTTGTCCTAGAAAAAGAGTCATCAATATTTGAGGTGTGCTTAGTCTTAGAAATGTAAGTCCAGGTGAGTCTAAAGAATAAGAACATGAAAGAGAGTCATGATCAAAGTGTGAGAAGTTGTATAGTTGAGTATGATGATTTTCCATTTCCATTTCCAATATAGTATAACTATGCATCTCTCTAACATACAATGAAACTCGAGTGAACTCAAACTATATGCCTTGAACAAGGTGATTTATCTAGTAAATTGATAGAAGATTAGTTGAAAGTGAGGGAACACTTACAACATTATTGAATGTTACACCACTCAGTTAAATATACCCTCTCCCAAGAACCTTTTTATAAGTTTCATCACCCATTTATATATATGGCATGTCACATGGTTCCAAGGAATTAAACTCTATCTATGAAGACGTCATGTCATGTGAAGCCTAGTGTCAATGACCCATGTAAGAGTCTGAGGTACAACATCAACTAGGGACTTGCCCATAATTTACCCTTATCAATATATTTTTCCTTTTATTTACCATTTTCACTTTCATTGGAGTATTCATGGGTTGATGAACTCTAATTGGAAGAATCAAGGATACTAATATTATGCTTCTCAATCATCTTATCAAGTTGGTTGATCTACTTATTCAAACATTTAATTTCATCATGTTACTGATCAACACCTACATTTGATCTTATATTTCTTAGGATTAACATTGGAAGAAAAGGTATCATTATTTGATTTTTAGGAGGGAGGATTTACATCCTTCTCTTGATCTTTTTTGTTTTGTTCCTTCTCTATGTCATTTGAAGCCTTTTATTCCTTAAAAACAAGTTCATGCTATTTTGAGGAATTCACTATGCCCATATATATCAGATTATCTTGATCTTGAATCAATTCATAATCAAAGGTATCTAAATATGTCATCTTTCATGTGGCTTTAAGAGAAATTTTTATGTCATAGAAAGTGGACACAAACATAAAATGATCTAAACCTAGTTTAAAGAGTATACATAGAACAATTTGATCATCTTTATTATCTATTACACATTATTTTAAATGAAAATTTAAATATTTAAGCTTGGTGACATAATTATACATATTTTAAAAGTCACTTGAGCTCAAACTAATGATATCATTCTCTAGCTCATGGCCTCTCATCACATCATGCTTCCCAAAGAGCTTTTCCAATGTATTCCATACTTTATTAGGTATTTTATTATATTTTATGTGAATGAGTTGACAAGAATAAATAGAAAAACATATTAGTCCATGGAATTTATCACAAAAGTTAAATCATTTAACTTTCTCTTCTTTTGTTCCAATTTTAGTCTCTTTTCCCATTTGTAATTCAAAGAAAACCCTTGACTTCAAAAATGATTTCTATTTTCAAGTTCCATTTTTTAATAATTAAATGGTGTGAGAGGAATTAATTAAATTTAATCCATAGTGAAAAAAAGAGGTTGTTAAAGAAATTAAATAATAAATAGAGAAAATAAAATTACACAAAACCACATAATACCCCCTTAGAACTATTAAATTGACCCAACCTTAATGTTGAAAATATAATCATGTGCATATAGACATTGGGCATAGTCAATAATACATATTGATAAATTAGTGTGTAAGTATAATGAACTAGAGGGATGTCTATCTTAGTTGAAAATGCATCCATTAGAGTAAATTAATTAGTTTTAAGGGAGATATAGTGGACCCGGGATGACCACCAATGCATACTATATGAAAAAAAACATTTTTGAAAAGGATAGAACCTCAATAAGGATCTACTGATCAAAATTTATAGTGGATTTAATATTTGATCTCACTTAAAAATTATACACCCAAAATAAATTTTAACATGTTAGGGTTGATTATAGACACCTAACAAAAAATTGAAAATGTTAGGGTTGATTAGAGATTAGGTCAGGTGTTAAGGTTCAACCCCCACTATTAGGAATAAAGATTTATGCCCCCTCCTTATGACAATACCATATGAACAAGGGGATAAGACATTTTTTGTGTCCTCTCCTCCTTCCACTTTTTAATTTATTTGATAAATGTGGGAGTGGTGTCACTCACAATATGTATCCAAATTTCAAATGAATAATATCAATCTTAACTTGACTAAATTTGATCACCTCCTAGATGTCACAACATGAAAAAAGGGTAGTGAAAATTTATATATTGCTTCAATAGGGATCAAATTATATTATGTGTGTGTCTATGGGAGTTAGGTTATAATGTCAATGCACACATGGATTTAAGAATCTGACAAGTGTGCATATAGGGCTGCCAAACTCTATTAGGTATGCTTGCAGGGGTGTTAGACTCTTTTGGTCCTATAGACAAAGGTAGTAGGTTTTGATAATACTACAAATAGTGGTGTCAGTGTCTAATGATCTTGTTGATAGGGGTGTTACTATATAATGAACTTTTTGATAAGGGTGTCTACTTATAACAAACTTGTAGAAAGAGGGGGTGAAATTCCATTATGGTTTAAATGTATACCCATACCTTGTTTCCAGTTTCCAAAAGTCTAACTAAGATTAATTTTTTCTAAAATAAACTATAAGGGTTAGAAACTCTATCAAAACTAAAAAAATTAAAAATTGATATATTTGGTGTAAGCACCCTAATTTGGTCAAGAAACCACAAGTACTATATATATTTGTGTTATTTCACATGAAGGTCTTAGTGATGATTATAATCCTTATTTATGTGGTCATTTTTATTCATTTGATCTTTCTTATGTCTTATTTTCCTTATTTGTGATTTTCCCAGTAGTAATAAGTCGCCTTTTTTTAGTCATAGGGGCCCCTAGACTCTCTTTGATGGTTTTAGATTTGATTTAAGCCTTAGGACATATAGATCACTTTCAAGATAGTATCACCAACATGGTGCTAGTTTCAAATTATAGCTCTAGTGTCTGACAAGATTTTTCTCCCATGTTTGAGTCCTAACCACTTTATGAGCCTTCACTCATGTTTTTATCTCTCTTTTAGACTTATCATCTAGTGAATAAGGTATTATATTTAGAATAAATTTCATTATATATAAATATACTCACAAGGCATTTCACATCTAGTATTTTCTATTTTGTCACATAATTACATAAAATCAATCAAAATTACAACTCAATATTCTGCATACTACTCAGTCATCACATCTAGACCTCACATACTTGATCAAAGAAGAGCTTAAGTGAAATTAATTCTAGCATAATATGAAATTTGATGGTAAACATTACCTAAGGGATAAATACATGTTATTCAAGACCCATAACATTAGGTTTAATGTATGCAAAATCCAAGACAATAGGTGTTCTACTCCATGCGATCATAACATCCCATAACCTTATTTTTCATTTCTTTTTTACATTTGATATATTTATTATTTCATGTATGTAGGTATTAATTAGGGTTTAACAATATATTAATCAAAAATAGTGACACATGTGATCCCTTTAAAGACACTAGACTCCCTATAAGACTTACAAAACATCATATAAGTTCCTTAAAAGTTTTAGATAATTTGTACAAGAAGGATGTTAGCACCAAAATTAGACATTACCACCACATGGTGATACTATATTGATATGGGTACTAATGTTTGTGACTATATTTCAAATAATAGTTATAAGATGAATGGGTTTTTCCTATCTCTCCATCATTTTCTAGTTCCCTAATTCACATAAAAGTTTGTTTATTTCTATATAAGTAACTTTTTCTCTTCTCACTTGCTATTTTGGAGAAGTTTGATTAAATCAATCATTTATAATTTTTGTCCCTTTAAAAATGTATCATTTGTATTGAGTTAAGTCCAAAAATGTTAAAACTTTTGGTGAACTCAACTTACTTTGAATATTGCTTAAAACCCTAGTTTTCCTTAGGGTTTACCTTCTCACAATTTTTGTGCATTAAATTAGGTTAAAAAATGATATTTTTCTTATTTTTTGGTATAAATTAAATAATTTAATCAATACTACATTATTATTTAATTTATTTAATGTAATTTAAATTTTTTCAACACAACCCTAATTCAAACCCCTAGATCCATATGCTAGGTCCTTATACATATAAATACTAGCAATTAGTGTTTCACTTAAAATACTATTTTCTATTACACACTTTGTTCAAAATTTCTCAAATTGCACATATAATTATGTTATATTAAATACTACCTCTCATGTGTTTTTTATTACTTATTTACATTATCTTATTTTGTAAATTTAAACTGGTAAAAAGTATTTTACCCCTCACCCAATTGATAAACTTTTGAATTTCTCTCATGATTATAACAATTAATGGAGTAATTTTAAAGATTGTAGACTAGAGTATAATAATGAATTCATTTATAATGATGATCATGATGATGACTATTTTTATAATGATGGATATGAGGATTACTATGATCATGAAAATTAAAATGAACATGAGGATATATTAGATACATCATCTTTTCTTTCCTCTCACTCTTCTCTTAATTAAAATCATACAATAATATAGTGCCAAAATAACCTCTTGTTGGTTGTGATTCATTCCAATGTGATCTTAGATTTTCAAATAATTTTGATACCTTGTAATTTAAATTAAATCAATATAAGTGCAATACATGAAATCCACTTTTCAATTAGTCAATTAAAGTAGATAATAACAATGCATCTTCTTTACCCTTATCAATAAAATTCAAAAAATCAAGTACCAATTATATTACACCTTTTATAAATGCATAAACTAAGGTAGATGAAATTATTATATCACCTTCTTTCACATTCCAAGCTCAATTCAATGATTATTTATAGAAAATTTATAATAAAAATATCTCTAACCCTTCTCCTACATGTCATAATATACAAAAAGAAAACATAATTTCTACTTATTCTACTCTTAACTCCATAATTTAAGGTACTAATCATGCTTTAATTCTACACATAGTTAGTGAGAAAATACATTGTATTATACCCACACATGATGACACACTACATTTTATTAAAAAGTTAAAATACACCCCTTATCTCTCTCTCTTAATGAGCAATGAGCATGTGCATGATACTTATAATCCTACTTATACAAATGAACTAAATTATGATTTTGATGAGCCATGTGATAATGATGATTATTATGATTATTATTAAGAGGAGATAGAATATACACCTTCTATTTCTTATCATACTTCACCTATTTCTCTTATTTAACCAAATATTAGGTCACATGTAAGAACACACACACCCACACACTTATTCTTATGTTCATAATTTACATTTACTTGAGAATAGACTACCTTTTATTCAATTAGCATTTGACACTTCTTGTTAACTTAAAAATATAATATATACCAATAAATATCCCTCAAACCCACTTATTATAGTAGAACATGTTTCTAAGACTAACCTAAATGAGGTTGGTAGCTCATTTCCTCAAATCAGGTCCCAACTATCACACCTCTAAGGTTTACAAAGAGCAAACCAACCCTACCTAAAAAAAGTTTGAAATAAAATATACACTAAGATAAATAATAAAATTCAAGCATTAAATAAAACCCATGATGATTATAATATACCTTCATGAGTGTTATCTTATTTGATGCATGATATTGGTGATCTGAAAAAATAGTACACCATCTCACTTTGGAGAATAAAACATACCAATCTCAAGTTGATGATAGTGTTATACATAGAAAACTTATTTCATGCAGAATCTCAACTACAAGTTTTCCACACTAATTTTAGTACCAGTATTACCTATAGTTGATGGGGATGGAGATCCATACTTTCAGCTTCAAGATTAAGATAAATACATGGCACATGTTACTCATTAGTTGACTATACTACAATTATTTCTAAATTTATTATATGTGGAAGAACTAAATTCATTCCAACATACAATCCCTAGTGGGTCACTAAATAGATATGAAGAGTTATAAATAATCATTCTTAGGCACTACATACAAAATATGGGACCTCCAGTTACACATGAGAGGTTACCTTAATTACAATAGGATGAGACTAAACAAACATCTAAATACATTCTAAGATTGAAATATTTTTTGAATAAGTTAATTTATCAACTGATAAATTAAGAGGTAGAGTACATATTTGCACAATGTTTCATTTTTACTCTAAAGGATAAAATACCATATCAGACATTAAAATCATTTTGACATCTATGTAATGTAGCTATAGCATTAGAGGCAAAATTGGGACTAGTAGTCACACATTCAGAGGTAGATTTGGAAATAGGCTCCTTAGATTCATAATAATCTAATATGGTACATTAAAATACTCCACTTCTAATTTAAAACTTAGTGGAACATAAATAATCGATAAAAATTATCAATGGAAAATAAACACTTTAAAAAACACTTTCTATGATGAGTGGAACATAGGATATACATAGAGGGGTTATATAATTTTCATATAGGACTGCGCCTCATGATATTGTGCTTATACTATTAGACATGGAGATGATCACACTTCCTCCTTCTAATCATCATCCACCACACTATTTCCATAGGGTACCCGATAATCCATATTATAATTTTCAAAATATAAATGGACATTCAGATGATCATTATTATGCACTCTAATCTTGCATTGACCAGTATGTCAATCAAGGTATTATAACATTTACATAGGGGTTGCTGATATCTTATTCTCCACACTCTCCTAGATCACACTCCTCTATGATAGAGTTATCCTAAGACATTCTTGTTAAGGAGACATTTTTTTACTCATCATACGATCCATGTGGTTTTGAGGACATCTATTTATGAGCATTCTCATGGACCACAGTTTCATTAGAGATGGAAACTAGTTCATAGAGATCAAAACACATCTTCAATTTTTACACCAATCAAGATATATGAAAAAAATACAAATCTAAGGGCATAACATCAGTTCAAACATAGATAAATATATATTGAAATAACTACATAGATCATAATGTAGATTTATTTCATACACCAATCACGATATATGGAAAAAAATTGCAAATCTAAGGGAATAATATCAATTCAAACACTAATAAAGATATATGGAAATAACTATATAGATTAAAATAAATCTTTAGTATTAACGCCAATCGAGATATTCTCTAAAACTAATTTATCTCAAAATATAGTTTCAACACACCAACTAATCAAGATCTTTGCTCTAGAGTCTACATTTCTATCCAATAGTAGTGTATCACACATAACTCTAGTTTTATATTCTCATTCTAAAACAACACAACATGAGTAGTATGGTCATTAGTTATCTATGCCATCTAGGTTTAGATAGGGCATATGGTAGTCACATGATCTACATGTAAAAATATCATGAAATACATGAAAACCCTATACAAATAAATATAAAATACTAATCCACTACATATATGACTAAAAATTCAAAAAAAAAAGAAATTCATTAAATCTATTTTGATTAAAACAACATACAAATATCATCATTTCAATCAATCAAACCAATAAAACATGTATACACATTCACAATATAACCATATATAGACTCCAATACACATAGTTCCAATTTAAATAACAAACATCCATATATATAACTTACAATATATTTTGATTACAAATATATTTCATCACTCATCGAGGTGTACATGTACACTAGGACTAATTACCTCAAACTCACTCTTAGACATATCAAATCTATAAATAGAGGCCCTGATCTCTCTCAATGAACTAGATCAATGAATTTGTCTACTCTCTCTCTCTCACACACAATATATACCAAACTCAATCATACACTCTGCATGCTCTTGTTAAATACATATGCAATCATCTATTACTTGACTATTATCCCCACATAGATCATTTGGTGTGAGCATTGTACATCTCTATAAGTTTGTGGATGCCTCATCATTATCCATAGTCACTCATCTATATGTTATAGTAATTATTTCCTCTTGGTCAAATAAATGGGAATTCATACCAACTACATTGGTGGCCATCTATATTAATCCATACTCCATGACATCATCAGGAATATGACATGTCAATTCATGAAGCATTAACTCGATGGTGGTCTCTCAGTACTCATCATCACCTGAACCTACACATGTCCATAAAATACATCAGATTCCTAATCAGATAAATAAATAGTAAACTTTATATAAAATATGCAAACATAGTATGTTAACTTAATAATGAAAAAACTAATGGGATTTACCTCTAGTACATCCTCTATGATAATCTCACCTCTCAGAAATAGAGGTGCCCATCTATGATCTTTCCACCAAGCTACATATGCATCATTCACACCCACATCATCTACATCTAGTACATCAATATCAAGATCTTGATATATCAAAGGAATATGAATTAACTTACCAAAAATGGCCTTATACTACTACTAAGCCTCACAAGCTCTCCTGAAATCCTCAAACATATCATTAGTGTTGGGGGAACATCCTAAACTATACCAAGCTATCATGTGACCCAATTATACTATAATAAATGATACACAACAATCAAATGGTAATGTATCTATTAAATCACTCAAATATATATCAACTGATCACCATCTTCAAGCCATCGATCCTATCCCCTGTAGGTCCTCTAGATAATATCCAATGTTAGCAAACTATCTAACAACTACCAAAACTGCACAATGATCTTCCTAAGCACACAAACCATCTTTTTACACCTCTATAAAAATAACTATGGATGATTCTAACCATCCTATATATTTACCACCATCCTAATCACTATTATGTGCTCATATACCCAATAATGTAATAATGTATATGTTATAATCCATCCACCACACATCTCTTACATGAAGTAGTATAGGTCCCTTTAAAGGTGGGATAGCATCATCTAACCACAAAAATACATAGTACCATGTTCCTAGATATCCTACATTATCTCATGAATCTTATAGGATATCAACACCCCACTCTAATATACATCCATGAATGAAGATAATAAAATGGCTAGGAACTTCCACAGTCATAAAACCTTGACAATCAAAATCAATGACAATAGTATGTCACTATGGATCCCTATATAATGGTTCCTTGTTGCCATAACAAATAAATATTGAGAAGTAAATTGTATTTACAAATATCTTATATCCTCTTAAATTATGGCTACCTATCTAGAGATAGGTAATCATATAATCTGGTACACATCATAGAAAGTAACAATAATCTCCCTAGTCAATAACTAGAAAGTGTATGCAATCAAAAATGCATCCTGTCTATAAATAAATCTTAGATTGGAGAAGATAGATCATACATACACTTCTAATTTGGAATACATTTATTAAGTGGGGGAATGACCAATATGGGGATCTATTAGACTTGATTAAGGTATCACTTGTCACAATATGCCATGCTATGAGGGGTTCCAAATCCTACAGTCTAACATAATCATGCAACAACCCCAAAATATTCCTAGGTTAAATGTTAACTCTATTCTAATAACAACAAAGTAAATCTAATCTAGTTCACACCAAATCTTGTGGTACAAAGTGGGGGTTAGAAATAAAATAAACTAAACTAAACATGTATAGAAGACATATACTCACATCAATGTATATAGAATCCTAATACATGGAAGAAAGAAGCCCAACTACATTATCTATCTACTTTTACAAAGGAGAAATAAAGTTAAGATTACTTACCTTTGAAGATGAACCCATTGAACATCAATCTCTTCCTTGGCCAAGGTGATTCACAATAAATTATTGTGTTATGTAAAGATAACAAAGATAAATCATCTCTAGGCTACACAACCTATCTATACATCCAAAGACTTCTCCACAAGACAAGATTTGTATCTCCAAAGAATGTATGTAACCCTAAGATTTATTCCTCAAGTAGAATGGTTAATAAAAATATGTTCATTTGTACTTATTCTTCATTTCTTCTCTTCTTATAAATGGTTGTAAATTAAATTTTATATATAGGTGGATATTTCCCTAAATCTTTCCAAATATGTCCATTATATAGGGTCTACTTAGCTGACCCTATATGTTTTTAGGAGATAATTCACTAGGTCCCACTCTAGTTTAGCTTGAGGGATAATAAATATCATAATGAAAAATACCCATAAATAGTATGGGGTCAACCTAGTCAACCTTGTATAGTAATAAGAGGTTAAAAACTATATAAGATCGACCTACTTGACCTAGTACAGTCAATTGGTGAAAGGGGTTCAAGGCAAGAACAAGGAGGATAAAACATGAAAAATGACTAGAATGGGTAAGGATGAGAATAATAAGCTTAGGGTAAATGGTTTTAGGTGATAAGTGTGTATATGTCAAGTGTAAAAAGGGACAAAAATCTTACGGAACACTAGTGATATACCCACCCCTTCCCTAGTGCACCCCTTAAGGTATGCACTCAAAGAGATTGAGAATCAATCAGTTCTTGAAAGATATAAAGTGTCAGTAATTGGTAAAAGTTTGAAAATATTATGTGTCTACATATTCCCCATTTAGAGCTCATCACGTGTCACATAAGTAAAACATAGGATGGTGCTTTAGGAAATAGAACATGATAACACATAATGTTGATGCTAAGTAACATTCAATAAGTAGAAAAATAAGATAAAAGAAAGGACAAAATTGAAAAATGCATATCTTTAATTACTTTAGTGTTATATATAAATAAGTAGACTACAAGAGATGTGAAGGTTTCTAATTTGAAGAACACTAGGCAAACTTATAGAAGTTATTACAAAAAAAGCCAAAAATCAAAATAATTAGAATATAGGCATATGATAGTGGAAAATATTCTCTACATCATCATGAATCGAATGAATTTTATCATTTAAAAAATGGATGAATATAAACAAATATATAGACAAATGAAGGAATGTGTAGGAAAATAATTTAAGAATTTGAATTTTTAAAATGTCTTTTTAAATAAAGGGAAAGAGAAGTCATTTTGTTATGTTGAATTATGAATTAGAGAAAAAAGAGATCTGAAGACCGAATGAGTTAGGATGGTGAGGAGATGATAGGCTATATGAGAAGGGGATTTAGGAGTGGTAACAGGTGCACTACAGGTATGCAACTATAAATCTTAAGCTAGATTTTGAGTATTTTGTTGAATTTAGTGAATTTTTAGAAAAATGTAGTTTTTAGCATTTCTAAATGTTATAATGAATAAAAATTAGATTATATAGGTAGGAAAAACCAATTAGTAAAATGGGTTTGAAGGAACTAGGAAGAAAACTATAATAAGGCACATTTTTAGGAAAATGTAATGGGTCAGCAACTAAAGACAACTATGTCAACCCAATTGACCCAGTAGGTTAAGAAAAGGCAAAATCCACACTATTAATCTAGTAAGTGTGTGTTAATCCTATATATTTTAAAGACTACCAACCTAGTATAGTTTTCCAATTGATTTGAAAATACCTGAATGATAATGTACTACTAGGAAGGTGAAAATAAGGGGGTTGACTTAGATTTTTAAGTCAACTAAGCTAAAAATAAGGAAATTTTGGTCAAACTAGATTGACCAAAGAACCAAAATTATATAGAAATGTGTGTAAGAGGCTGAAAGAAGGCTATAGTTTACCAAAGTGGCTAAGTAATGGAAAAAAGGACTTAATAGGCCAATAATAGGTAACAATGAATGAATTAAAGCAATTTAAGCATGTTTTTCATTAAAATTGTGAAAAGAATGTATTTTGACTAGTCATGACATGGAGGATATAATACATATTTTATTATTTATTGATTATAGGGATGACCTAGGTTTTAGAGATTCTTAGATGTGTCTTGGCTACTACATTTACTAGAGAATATAACCATAGGTGATAGAGCTAGGCTAGTGGTTGTAGGCCTAGGAGGGAAAGCCAAAATGTGTAGGATTCCCCTGAGTGTGGATCTATTAGTCAGGTTCCCTAGATACTAGACATGATTAACTAACACCTTTAGATGGGAGGTGGATGGGGATGTGGTAGAGGTAGATATCACTTTGAAAGGTGTGTATACCATATTAGGGTTATTAGTAGAAAGAGTACTAGTGGCTACAGGCATACTAGATAGCTTAGAGGAGAGGATAACCATAGCTATATGGGATATTAATTTGAATATAATATTATCAAGTAGGTGAGTTAGTATGTTTGATGTAGATGCATTATAAATTCTAAATATATGAAAGGATGTGATACAATTTATGACACAATGAGTGCTATATCACAAGTCAAATGGCAAGGTACCACTATTCATGGTAGCCTTGAGTAGGATGATCCTAAAAGAGAGCTTGTTATATGATATCAGCTCTATCATATAGGTCCAGCTCATACATGATCTATATGAGATTCTAATCATAGGGTAGAAGTTAATAGGATCAATCATATTATTGATGGATTAGATCTATGAAAGGTTTCTAATGTATTTACTATCTAGGTTACCCCATGTGATCGATGATAGGTCATCTTAAGTGTAGAGATACAAAGAAGACCAAGTGGTGCAAGATATGCCCCACACATTAGTGATACAGATGGTGAGACATATACACATAGTGTGGAACCCATATGGGAACATATCATCTAAATATCTAAGTTGGTACATTATTTCACTAGCTATAATAATGATAGAGGTGATTAGACACTGTACATGGTAAAGAGAGACACATATAGTGGTACAAGTGCTAGGAAAAATTATATTACCTCATCTAGTGGCACATATATGTATACCTAAGTAGTGGGCTCAACATGTGAGAAAGCCATAAGGGAAGAGGGCACTGGGGCCAATACTAATGAGGTTAACACTTAGACCACATCATGAGCAACTATGGACTAAGAAATCATGATAGGGAATAGAGAAGGAAGAGAGGGATGTGTAGGTAGTGGCACTAGAGATACCACCACCAGCTCCATAATGAGATGAGATACGATCACTAAGAACATGACAATGATAGAGGCAGGAGGAGAAGGAGAGAGTGGAGACTACCACCATCCATAATAACAAATCAGGTGAGCCAGAGGAGAAGTAGATGATAGAGAGGCCACTCAGGTGTAGGCTAAGGTGGATGTGAGCCATGATAATTAGATCTAAGCTGAGGAGACCTATACAGGAGGTGTTAGGAGGTTACATGGATGGAGATATTATGCTAGGTAATCACATAGATGGTAAAACCATAGTGGTTGAGACACAAAAATGTAATAAACATGATTAAGTTGTTGCTTAAGTTTGTATTTTTAAATATAGACTATAGGTAGATAGATATTGTGAGATATGATAGTGATTTGATATCTATTTGGGTGTGATTTTTTAGGCATAGCTTAGGATGAGGAGAGATGGGGGTCCATTTTGAGAGGATCACTCCATGATGTCCTAGATGAGACTCTATAATTGTATGACCCTACTACATTAGAAGACCCTAGTCTACCATCCACCCTAGCTCAAGCGAGCTAGTTTAGATTATTAGGGGATGTAGCGAGGTAAATACAAGCATAGAGAGAGAGGATATACCCACCAATAGATATGGGTGAAGGAAAGATATGATCATGGTAGGCCCTAGAAGAGGAGATATATGTACATCTAGCTATAGTGATGTAAATGGCATAGGCACATATGACAATGTAGACCCAGTTGACATAGTCACATACAACAACCCGAATTGAGTTAGTGTAGACATAGGTCTAATAGTGCACCTATAGGGATAGGTAAATAGATTGAGATATCTTATGACATCTTTATAATGTACTATTTACAGGATTTAAATTGAGGCCTTAATAGGTATTGTGGCAAGGCCATGACATAGATATGATGGAGCCAAAATATAGAGTTGGATCATTATATATATGGTTGTATTTGTTGTATCAAAACTCATGATATATATATATATATATATATATATATATGATGTATTAGTTTGGCATATTGATTTTGATTGTGTATGTTGTTGTTGTTATGGTTCTGGTTATGGATGGTTTGGATATATTTATTTCTAGCAGATGTATTTAGTTGTTTGTTGTATATACTATATGAAATATATGAGATGTGGTTTCTTTTCTATCATTTATGTAGAACACATGCATGGTTAAAAATAAATAGGAAAAATGACTTATAAAAATATAATTAATATAGAAATATACTACACACTATTTCAAGTTCAGAAATGTGTAATAACATGAAAATGACTAAGTATAAATAACCAAGGGATTGTAAAATGAGATGGTAAAAAGGAATTTGTTCTTAAACCAAAGTGAAAGATTTTTTCACCAAATTAAAATAAGTAAAATCATACTAAATCACATTGGGAAGTATGAAAACAATATAATAAAATTGAAGGTATGTAAAAGGGTAAAAATGGTATAAAAACAAATTAATTAAGTCAAACAATTATACTAAATCATGTTAGAAAGTATAAGAGAAAAATAAAATTGGAAAAAGATTTTTCTTAAATTTATCACACTAATTCAAGCTGGGAAGTATGAAAATTTCAAGAAATGGTTTTATTCTTACATGCAATTATAAAATAAGAAGATAAAAGTGAAATAGAAATGAATTAAGCATAAAATACATTAAATCAAGATGATAATCATGTCAGTGATGTGTAACTTCACAATCCATCACATCTTATATCATATTTGACACATGTAATTTTGTTTGTGAGTTGTAGTATTGGAGAATTTTATGAGGAATGTCAGGTCCTCTCTGTAGTCTTACATTGTAACTCATAAAGAAAACACCATTGGGGTGGAATAAATAGGAAAATTTGGGTAACAAATTATTTGGGTAATATAAAGGAAAAAGGTGGTAATTTGTGAGGAGTGTTAGGTCCTATCTGGGGTCTTATAATCATAAATGAAATCCTAAGGGGAGTGATCAGTAGATAATACAATATTTATTAAGAGGAAATATTAATGATATAGGGAATGAAAAAAGGAGTGTAAAAACCAAGACATAAGAATCTTATGGGAATACCTTAGGAGATAAGAGTCATACTAAGGACATGAGAAGACACTAAGTGACTAGTGACCATCAATGTACAAAGGAAACCTGTTCACTATAGAATCAAAAAATTATAGGTAGAGAAGGATGCTACTAAGATCAAATCATAAAGGTATATTAGTATAATAAAAGGAAATGGACATAACTTCCCATAAAATTCTCCCCATTCCTCAAGGCCCCTTACAAAGTCATTGGTCTACTATAAAGATTGGGTACTTGCATGAGCAAGTAGGTAGCACTAAAATATTTTTTTATTATATTATTCTAATCTACTAGCCTAATGCACCCCAAAAGACATTGAATCTATCATGAGGCCAACTATGTATTTTGAGCTTCTACTAGAAGAATGATATGTGCTTTGAATCACATATTTTATTGTGATTTTACTTTTAAGAATATTTTTGCCTTTTATATCATTGTCTTTCATAAAAATAATTTGGATTTTAAAGTTTTATTGATTTGTAAGATTCCTCCATCATATGGATTTGTAATGACCAATCATGAGAGATGTAGTGATACACATGAATGAGTTGTAGGCTAAGGCTAAAAAAACTAAATAACCAAATATAAATATTGACTAGGACACTTAGGCTTAACAATGAATTTGCATGTGATCTCAAGTCTCAACTATGTATAAAATTAGTTTAACAAAAAATAAGAAGGTAAAAAGGATATCCAAAAGTGGACTAGTGAAAGGAAATTATAATGAGATGTAATGTTTTCTAATTAATCACATGGTAAAAGAAGATAAGGACCAAAGGGAACATGTTTTATATAACCAAGTCACAATGATAATTATCCTGTGAAAAAAAGAGATAAGAAAGCAAAAAATCATAAACAAAAAATAAAGGATTCTTTAGAAAAACTCAAGAAAGAAAGAGAAAAAAATGACAAATAAATACAATCATATGCAAATATAAATGACAGTATAAGCAAGATATAGTACAAAAGGTAAAATCACTATATAATAAAAAATGAATTTGACATAGCATCAAATAAGATAAATAAAAATAAAATTGGAGCACATGTCCAATCAAAATGTAAATGTAAAATAACCATTCATGTGATCATAAATATTGATAAATATACCAACACACATTATTCAAGACATTGGATAGATCTGTATGAAGCTTGATATGAACTACTGCTAATGTCTCATCAACCTTCAATGAAAATTAGGAAAATAATTCTCTTCTAATCTCTTCAACTAAAAAAGTAGGAATAATTGATGTATCATGTTGAGGAAAATTAGGCAAGGGATGCTTGGGAGAATGCATGGGAGTGGACTCTATGAGAGATAAAAGAATCAGCAGTGGAGAAGGATCCAAGGGTGAGGGAATCATGGGTAAATAATGATCCATAGGTGAGGGAAGGTATATCGGTGAAGTAATCATGGGTGGAGGCATAAAAGGTGGCAAATGGACCACAAGAGGGGATAAAACCACTAGAGGTGGATCCATGGGAGAAGAAGGATGATATTTATTTTTGGAATGACCTATGACAGGAATGGAAGAAGGCCTAATAATAGCTATAAGGTGATCCTTAAGGTGTTTTTAAAATATTTGGTAATGATCAATTTTATGGGTGCCATATTTTTGCCATAGATAATATACATCACCATACTTAGGTATATATTTAGGTAGAACCTTCAGGGGAGGCATGGTTTTATCTAAGGAAAGAGAAGAAGGATTCAAAGTATCAATATACTATCACAACTTGTGAAAATGGGTAGAATAATGATTATCTATCCCATGGAATAAACATATGCACTTGTGATTGGTCTTAGGAGAAGCACTCATAAAAGAAGGTATAATAGGAGTGGAAGAAGCTAGAGAGGACTCATCAACCCATTTGCTGGGTAACATCCATCTTAGGCAAGGGAATAAAACCATCACCAAGAGAAGGTGGTGATGGAGGAGGGATGAAACTAGAATCAATAGAAGGATCTATGGGATGAGAATCAAGGGTAGACTCAGTAATAACAAGAGTGGGAATAGGCTCAACTATAACAAGATTGGGAAGAGGCTCAACTATAACAAGAGTGGTAATAAGCTTTGATAAGGGCTTGACTAAGGGAAGGGTGAGATATAAAAGAAGTTTCAAGGAGGGTCTCACTAATATCAATATTAAACCAACTATGATGACTGGGGAATATAACAAAATGTTAAGGCTCGATCATAGAACAATTTATAAGCATACTCCTACAAGGCTCCTTACAAATTAGATGTGCTAGTGCCATCTCCACCTTGTGTTAAAGATTAAAAATAATAAAATTAATAATTATAAAGGAAGTAATATGGGAGGATACACAAAAATACTCAAGTAAAGAAGAATGATAATGGTTAATCTTGGCATCACATGCATGTACAAGATTGCCTAAGAATGGATCATCTAAAGAATAACCATAATCATAATCTAGAGTATGAATATCAATGACACAAGTAGGGATGACCTTGATATCTAAAGAAGTGTAATGAATATAATGCCAAGTCTTAGTCAAGACTACATAAATGTCATCATAAGGAGGCTTGTGATAATGAGGTTGCAAGGAAGCAGGATGCTACAAGATGAGATGAGCTGAGAGATAAAAAAATTAATATTTACTTAAATATTATCAAGCTCATCGTCATAGGAATCTAAGAGGTTAGGATGAATGTTATCAATGAGTTTGGGATGCCCATTTTAACCTTGGTTTGAATTAATGGAAAAATTAAGATATTATAACTCATAGAATAAAACATTGGGAAAAGGTTTGAGAATAGGAATCTTGAAGACACCATGGTCTTGGAATTATTTGAAAATCTAAGGTTAGTGTCACTTTGAATCTTATAAACTGTTCTATTATGAGAGAATTCAATGCATTGGTATGTGGAAGAAGTAATGGCTCTAATACGGTGAGTCCATGGCCTACCAAGAAAGATGTTATAATAAAAAGGAAAGTTAAAGATAATCACCTTTATGTGAATGGTGAAAATATGTATATTAATGGGAAGCCACCCACAACCTAGAAGAGGCATTTACCTTCTATCATATCCTTGGCAGGTGCTATGTGAAGACTTGAGATTACATTATAAATATAGAAGGGTCTTAATGAATTTGAGAGAGGCAATGAAATTACAATAACCCTCATCAATCAATGCACATTTAACATGGATATTGTATATTTAAACACTAATGAATAAATGAAGATCATCTACATGAAACATAATATCATTAGGAATCATAGAACTAAAGGAAATTTTAAGGAAAGATAAGTGTCCATAGGTTAATCAATATTGATATACATCTCTTCACATTTTTGTAATAAACTATCCTCATAAATAGATAAGGCTAACTCCCATCCTACTAGGGGAGGATGAGGGACAGTTATCTTGAATATTAGTTTCATAAGATGGTTTATATTATGTGCATAAGTCCTCATAAGATCAAATAATAGAATCTAGGATGGGAGATTAGTGAGGTCCATGATGGGATCCCACTCATCATAACTCATAATAAGGTTGTTAGATTAAGGTTCATAATAATTAAGGAGGTCCTCATAAGGAAAGCCAAAGTGGATTGGAATTTATGTTGGTAACTAGAATAAGGTTTAGAATAATGTAAGAAATCATTTTGTGATGATGAAGTAGCTAGTTCAAGTTGATTTTGAGAATTGGTAGAAGAAGTGTTATTAGAAAGTTGAGTATCATTAGTGTTATAAGATGATGGAATAATTGTTGAAATAGAATGGGAAATGTTATCCAAGGGAGAATCAGAAATTAAATCATCATAATTAATAATGTCATCTTACCCTAACTCATTTAAATGAGTTAGAGAAGAATCTTGGATAACATGGTATGTTTGAGATGGAGTGTAGATAGTTTGAGAATCTATAAAGGAAGCCGCCCTTATAATATTAGTCATGTTAACCACATTCTCTTTAGAAGTGGGTTCAAAAAGACTTTCTCAAATATTGGTGGAAGGGGTGGCTTTGTCTTCATTATCTTTGATAGGTTGATGATTAGGAAGAGGGTATTTTTAGATAGATAAATGGGCATTGGCTTGGTTCAAGGCTTGATTTTTATCATGTGATATATAATCTTTAAAATTAATTTCATAAGATTGTTGATACTTTAAAATGATATAATTGTGATCAAAATTAGGATCAAGAAGAAATTCCATAGATAAATTATGAATTTGTCTACAGGTCTCATGAGAATGACCCCAACTAGCATGAAACCAACAAAACTTGTTAGGATCATACCAAGATTTAATAGGATGGGTAGGGTTAAGATCTCATGCAAGAGGCCTAGGTAGATGCTTAAACAATTCATTTGAGGATACAGGTTTATTAGCATTAATGTTGTTTAGTGAAGTTAAATGAGGATTGGTATATTGTTGATAAGGGGGAGGTGGTTCCAATGAAGGGGTAGGAACAATAACTTGAACATTGTGAATGGTATCATAAGAATCAGTGACACCATCATTGATAATATTATGATTTTTCTATTAAGTAAAAAATGAGGACCCACATAAGTTTGGAGTGGCTTGAATTGATGCATAAGGAAATATTTTTTTTATCTTGGTTAATAGCCTCCTCCAATATACGTGGAGAGAGAGTGCGGACCCGATATTGAGGTTTAGTAAAAAAAGAACTAGTAAAGAGATGGAAAGGTTTGTCGTCATCCATGTTATGTTCACATTTATTTGACAAAGTTTTATAACTTTTAACAAAGGCTTGAGAAGTTTCATTTTCTTGTTTACAATTTATGAAGTGGGCTAAAGTGTTTTCAAGAAGATCACTAGTTTGGAATTATTGAAATAAAGCATTCATTAAATCTTCGAAAATAGTAATGGTATGAGTTCTAAGTTGGTTGTACCAATCTAAGGCATCACCTATGAGAGTTTTGTCTAAGATTTTGGTAGTGGAAAAGGTGTTAAATTTGACCCAATCCTTATAAATATTCCCAAATGTTTTAAGATGAAGGGTGGGATCAGTTGATCCATTATAAGAAATTATAGCTGTGATACCTACTATATCAATGTTATCAATTCGAGTAGTGAGAGGTTCATTTTGGATATGATTAATGTTTTTCTTGACCAAAGGAGGTTGAGGAATGAGACTGCCTTGAGAATATCAAAGAGGAGGAAGGGGAACGTTTTGGTTATGTATGGCCCAAACTATTGGTTGAGCATGAGATTGAAGATGAAGAAGGCATTTTTACATTCTCATCATTTGATTTTTGTTATGAGCTTGAAAGGTATTCATTTGATTGAGTGTTTTTAATAATAGTTGATGTGTTTGATTAGCATTATTAGAAGCATTAGAGTTGGTATTAGTGGCTTGGGGACCACTATTAGTATTGATAGGAGATTGAGATGAACTATGAGAATGTGAGGCACTATTATGCAATAGATCTTACACTACTCTAAGACCATCAACAAACTGATACATACCTATCTAGATCATTCGTTCCTTGTAGCCCTGTTCTCCCTGTTTATTGGACATAAAGTTTTATAGGTTATCTCAATCATGAAAGTAAAACTATTTATTGATACCCATTAAGCTCTTCTATAACATACTAAAAAAACACCTGAGGTTACTTTGTATGGAATTGTACTTCCTTCTTTATGCCCTATTTTAATTAGCCCTCCTTGTGTGCAAAACACCTTGTCCAGAGTAAAGTATGGGATTTATAAGCAAACCAAGCATCATTATAGACACCCATTACCTTATTATAGGTTAATAAATCATTTTTTAGGGCACTTCTTTGGATAAATTCACTTTTCCTATATTGGCCTATGCTCTTCCTTTCATATACACCTAGGATCCACTTGGAAATGGTTATTTTCCATACTTATCCGTACTATGGCACCTTGAAACAACTTAAAACAGTTTTATAACATCATCAAGGGTAAAATTACAAAGTTTCAAGAGTTTTCAAGCTTTAAAACTCATTTTGATGGTTTGAACCTAATTCAGGATTTTCCCATGACAGTCACAGGCCGAGAGCTTATTATTTTTTATGGGAGTGTTTTAGCTTGTTTCAAAGGTTAAAATAAATTTTATATGGTATTTATTAATTCCATACACCTTATCCAATCATCCTCCAGGTTATATCAACTTTCTAAGCTTGGCAATAGTCAACAACTCAGTGTCTTTTGACTGTATTTTTATAACAGTCAACAGGGTTCTTAGTTTATTTTCTAATTCAATGATTAATAGACTTTCAAGAGGCTTTAAAAACATGTCAATATCTTACATGAATTCCCCATTCCATAATCATATCAAAAATGGCGTTATCAATCCATTTACCTTGCAAAACATACAAATGTCTTAACCTTTCCTGTACACTGTCACCTACAGGCCTGAATTCTAACAGTTGGAGTTTTGAGATATCAAAGGGATTTCTAAGCCTTTTTCTTCTTCATTTATGTTTATAATTTCCTTATATACCTGTTTACATACCATTATGAAATTCATGCAACCATTTTCACATGGGGTTTTCTTAAGACAGTGGGCTGTAATTTAGATGCCTGAATACCCTGTTTAGGCTTCTTTTGGCATTCAAAGCTTTTTAAAACCTCTTTGTCACATAATATCAGTCTTAAATTATTCTCAACATGAAAAATAACCTGTATACATGTAATTTTTTTTCAATTTTCTATATAAAACCATCATTCACACACATTCACATATACACACACAGGCCTGTTACCAGAATTCCAATAAAGAAGCCTTAACAATATCATATGAAACAAAACATTCATTCTCCTTAGATCAATTAAGAAAATTAAAATTCAATATAAATTTCCATGGATTTCAAATCATTTCTTTCTCCTTCATACATTCTTTACTGCTCCTTCTCTTTCCTTCAACATTTCTTGAGTGCGGTCCTCCCTCACTAATTCTCCTCTCTCTTCTTCATTCCATTATTCTTTCCCTTGAATGAGAGGACTCTTCCTCTCTATTATTCTTCACTTATATGCCCCTATCATAATAATTCTCTTCTCATCCTCTCTCCTTAATGAATTTTCTCTTTTTTTTTGTCTTTTCAAGAATCTCTCTCCTAACTTTTATGCCCAATTTGGGCTTAAGGAAAAACAATATGATGTTTGAAAGTTTTAACAATTTATTATGGTTGAAAATAGTTTCAACCATTTCCCCTTTATTTCCTCAACAATCTAACAATCACTTTTCACCTTTTTACATTCACTTTTTGATAGTTACATTTACCTTGAAGGTGAAATTTTGAAATCTCACAATTTGGAGGGAAAACCAAAATTTGAATTTTCACACTAGAATTTGAACTATTGTAGATGATCCTACATCATACTCTCCCTCTAGAAAATATTTGAACCTTAGTTCAAATGTCATGCTTCCTCATTACTTTAGTCTTCACTCATATACCTGGATCCCAATGTCTTGTTGTCAATGCCAATGCTTGTGTTTGTTTGGAATAGTCTTTGTCTTTCATCTTGTTGTTCTTTCTCTTCTGGTATATTCTTCTCCTTATCTCTTTCTCAGCTGCCATCTCCCACTTCCATGCTTCTTAATATTCATACATATCTTCTAGATCTTCTTGTTGTTTTCCAAAGTTTTCATCTTCTATACCTGCATTCAAAACATCAAAATCAACCTTAGTAGAAAAACATTGAGGCCATGAAGCCCCTTGATTGTCTTCATGTTGTTCTTTGTCCAAATCTGCCCTCACCATCTTTCTTTGTTCTTGCCTCAATTAATTTTCCATCTGATCAATGGTGCCACCATGTTGATATGTGTCTCTACACAACTCTCTTGGAGGATTCAACAACTCTTCTATCCTCTTCAAATCTTCACTCAACACATGCCCATCCAAATCTTCATGTCCTATATCAAACTTAGCACTAGATTGTCTTTCATCCTCTATATATACATTCATCCATTCTATGGTTTCTTCATACAAATCAGCTTCTTTATCATCATGAATATAATTATCAAAAACAATAGGAACACCATTACCTTGTGTCTCCTTGTTCTTTTCAAACATGTGAACTGATTTCACATCTTCACTTTCATCATCCATCCTTTTGGAACTCTCTCCTTGCTGCACATTCATTTTTGTAGACATTTTCCATTCCTCATTTGCCATAAAAAGATATTTAAATGATTCAAAAACATCATTATCCCATTTATTACAAGAAATTAAATTACCTTTCATCTTTGTATCCTCATGCTCTACCTCATTATTCTTTGAGAAGTTTTCTTTCTCACCTTTATCCATCCATACCTTCTTCATAGATTTAGCATGACACTTGTTCAATTTACCAACCAATTTCTATTCTTTGACATCTTCATGTGGTCTTGCTTGATAGCTGGACTTACTCACTTTGCATTCTATCTCTTCCTTCATGCTTTGTATTTTCTTCTTGCTTGAGTCATCATCTTAACTGAGCTTTGTGTCCTTCTTTACATTTGCTGATCTCTTGAGCCATTTTGGTACCACATAGCCATGGTCTATTGCTGGATTTGAAGGCTTTTTATTGACCTTCTTCATCTCCATCTGTAAATCAGTAGTCTTACTCTTATATGCATGTGCAAAATCAGAATTTGAGCTTATTTTTACCTTTTCAATGGCTTGATGTTTAGCCATACTTTTCCTCATAGTTTCCTTGCTTGCATTCACTTTCTTTAAGTGTGTTTCCTTCCTTTGTATGGCTTCTTTGATTGCACTATCCTCTTTTGTGCATAGTTTTTCACTTGTTCCTTCAAGGTACTCCATGACATCATGGAATTCATTTTCATCTTCCATCTCTTCTCTTACTTGTATGGGTTCTTTAACACCTCCATTATGCATTAACCAATGCATCTCTTCTTTTTTAACAACAAAAAACTCACTTCTCTCTTTCACCAATCTTTTCATTCTTCAAGACTCTTCTTTTAACTTTCACAAGGCTGCCCATACCTGCATTTATCCACTCAAAGACAATATTAGAAATAAAAACAAGAGACCATAATGTCTCCATGAGTGCTCTCTTCACCCACACTCATATCTTTTCAAGTGCTCTTCCTGGCACTTTATCTTTTCTTTCTTCTCTTCTCTTTTTCTCCTCAATGAGAACCTTCTTCTCCACCTCTCTCTCTTGTTGCTCACTTGGCAACCTACTCATCCTCTTGCCTCTATGGGCTTCTCTCTTCATGGCAATCTTCTTTTTCCTTCTTCTCCTTTTCCTTAGGTGATCTATTGGCCACTTCAATCTCTTCCTCATTGGCCATACCCATGCCTGCTTATTCATCTGCATCCAAGACTCATATTCATTTTTAATCTCAGCTAATTCTTTCTTCAAACTAGTAATTTATTTATCAATTACAAAGCTCTCCATACCTTTGATGCTTGCTTTCTTCTTGGTGCCCTCATGTACCTTGCTGCTCTGTAGTGCCTTCAACAACACTTCCATCTATAAGATCTTCACCCAAGTCTTTTCCACCTTGGTATCTTGATCCCTTGTCTCACCCAAGCCTTTTGTCCTTGACTGGTCTTTTGACAATCTTCTTGATTTCACCTAGGCCTTTTGCATCCTAGTCTTTTGATCCTTTTCTCAATCCTGTAGCAATTCTTTATACAACACTACAGAAAATAAAAATCATGAATCCAAGCTTACCTTGCTTTGGATCTTCTTCTTGAGAATCCACTATGCTCTCCTTCTAGAGCTTCTCCAAGCTCCAAACTCCATCCTTTACCTCACCTAAGTCTATTTCACCTTAGTCTTTTAGCAAACTATCCAAGCTTCTTCTTGGATTTTCACTAAGCCTTACTTGGCTTCTTCTATTCTTAAGCCTCAATGGATTGGCTGCCTTGAACCTAAAACTCCTTCACTTGATTGCTTCTCATCACAATAACTCAAATCAAATAGCATAATTATGCATACCTTTTCTCCCCAGGGTCTCCTAATGTTTTGTCCTGCTGATCCTCTTACCAAATCCTGTAACAACTCATTAGAAATCATAACCATCAACAAGTTACCAATTCCCAAGAGCTTCAAGCTCTGATACCAAATGATGCAACAAATCTTACACTACTCTGAGACCATCAACAAACTGATACAGACCTATCTAGATCATTCATTCCTTATAGCCCTGTTCTCCCTATTTATTGGCCATAAATTTTTATAGGTTATCTCAATCATGAAAGTAAAACCATTTTTGGATACCCATTAAGCTCTTCTACAACATACTAAAAAATCCCTTGAGGTTGCTTTGTACGGAATTATACTTCCTTCTTTATGCCTTGTTTTAATTAGCCCTCCATGTGTGCAAAACACCTTGTCCAGAGTAAAGTATGGGCTTTCTAAACAAAAAAATAATCATTACAAACACCCATTACCTTATTATATGTTAATAAATCATTTTTTAGGGCACTTCTTTGGAGAAATTCACTTTTCCTATATTGGCATATGCTCTTCCTTTCACATACACCAAGGATCCACTTGGCAATGGTTCTTTTGCATACTTATTCATACCTTGGAACCTTGAAACCACTTCCAATAGTTTTATAACATCATCAGGGGTTAAATTACAAAGTTTCAAGAGTTTTCAAGCTTTAAAACTCATTTTGAGGGTTTGAACTAATTCAGGATTTTCCCATGACAGTCACAGGCCGAGAGCTTATTATTTATTATGGGAGTGTTTTATCTTGTTTCAAAGGTTAAAATAAATTTTATATAGTATTTATTAGTTCCCTACACCTTCTCCAATCATCCTTGAGGTTATATCAACCTTCTAAGCTTGCCAATACTCAACAAGTCATTGTCTTTTGACTATATTTTTATAACAGTCAACAGGGTTCTTAGTTTCTTTTCTATTTCAATGATTAATAGACTTTCAAGAGGCTTTAAAAACATGTCACTATCTTACATGACTTCCCAATTCCATACTCATACCAGAAATGTCCTTATCAATCCATTTACCTTGCAAAACATACAAATGTCTTAACCTTTCCTGTACATTGTCACCTACAGGCCTAAATTCTAACAGTTGGAGTTTTGAGATATCAAAGGGATTTATAAGCCTATTTATTAATAATTTAGGTTTATAATTTCCTTATATACCTTTCTCCATACCATTATGAACTTCATGCAACCATTTTCACATGGGGTTTTCTTAAGATGGTGGGCTATAATTTAGATGCCTAAATACCCTGTTTAGGCTTGTTTAGGCTTCTTTTGACATTAAAAGCTTTTTAAAACCTCTTGGTAACATAATATAAATCTTAAATTATTCTCAGCATTCCAAATAACCTATCTACATGTATTTTTTTTCAATGTTCTATAGAAAACCATCATTCACACACATTCAAATACACACACACAGGCATGTTACCAGAATTCCAATAAAGAAGCCTTAACAATATCATATGAAACAAAAAATTCATTCTCCTTAGATCAATTAAGAAACTTACAATTCAATATCAATTTCCATGGCTTTCAAAGCCTTTCTTCCTCCTTCATACATTCTTTACTGCTCCTTCTCTTTCCTTCAACATTTCTTGAGTGAGGTCCTCCCTCACTAATTCTCCTCTCTCTTCTTCATTCCATTCTTCTTTCCCTTGAATGAGAGAAATCTTCCTCTCTATTATTCTTCACTTCTACACCCCTCTCATCATCCTTCTCTTCTTATCCTCTCTCCTTAGTTAATTCTCTCTTTTTTTTTGTCTTTTCAAGAATCTCTCTCGTAACTTCTACGCCCAATTTGGGCTTAAGGCAAAACAATATGTTGTTTGAAAGTTTTAACAATTTAATAAGGTTGAAAATAGTTTCAACCATTTCCCCTTTATTTCCTCAACAATCTAACAATCACTTTTCACCTTTTTTCTTTCACTTTTTGATAATTACATTTACCTTGAAGGTGAAATTTTGAAATCTCACAATTTGGAGGGAAAACCAAAATTTGAATTTTCACACTAGAATTTGAACTATTGTAGATGCTCCTATATGACACTAGTGGTAAAATTTTCTTGTGTAGTAAAATATGGACTAGTGAATGGTTGAGAATAATAAGCACTAGTATTATGATTACCTTGGGTATAAAATGATGCACTAGTGGAAGGATTAAGGATAGTGCATCTTATAAGAGGCCCACTAGATGTAAAACCTTCCATGTTAGTGGATATACTAGGCATGGGAGTGGAAGAAGTTAGAGAAGAAGAGTTCATGGTATTAGAAGGGGTTATAATTAAAGTAAGAGGTTGAATATCAAATAAAGTGGTACCCCCAAATTTAGTTGAGAATGTAGGAGTAGGAGAATGAGGCACTTCAACCTGACCACTAATCATACAATTGTAAATGGTAGAAGGATATTTTCCTTGATGTTGAGGAAAATTAGAGATAAATAAGAGAATTTTAGGGGTATACTCTAATTCAAGTCTATCTTATAATGATAAAAGAAGATTATGCTATGAAGAGATATTAGCAGGGCTCCCATACTTCATTGTGTAAGTGGAAATATGAAAATTACTAGCATCCAAGAGAGGAGCCATACTATGTCTATGAGATACCCTATGAGGGTTGGTAAGACTCATAATGTCTATTGACTATAACTCAATATTGTCATAAAATATAAAGTACATGATGAAGGGAAAGAAAAAGAGATGGGAAAATAAGAATATAAGAAATGAAATAAATAATATATGGTTGACTAGGTTGACCTATCACAAAAATAGGGTGTGCAAACTGTACAAGGTCAATTGGGTTAATCTAATATAGTGAATAGGGATTAGAATAAGAGGAAATAGGGTCTAAAAAATATACAAGGTTCACTAGGTTGATCTAGTAAAGTGAACAGAGGTTGGAAAAAGGTACAAGGTTGATTAGGTTAACCTAATATAATAGATAAAGAAATTAAGAAACTTTTGATAGATCTGTGAAGTAAGACAGGATAAATTTTGCATGAAATTTGAAAATAAATAGCTAAAAGGAAACATATAGTCATTTGGATTAATGTTGGTCAATCTAATTAAAGCACACAACACAAAACCTTGCACCAACATTGGCTAATGTATGTTTTTTACAATATAGAATACAATTGAGTAAAGAGAAAGCAGTCAACTGAGAAAGTAAATAACTAAGTAATTGGTAAACTTGAATGATTATTAGATTATTAAGATATGATTTTAAATGTGATGGGAAGTTGGCTATAAGTAAGGAACAAGAATGGCAATCTAAGGATGGTTTCAGATAGTTTGGGCTGAAAAAGACTATAGTGGCAATGATATAGGATTGGTATTGGGGACTACCCCCTAATTTCACACACCATAATGATAAGGGTGTTAGGTGATTAGCCAAAATATACCATTAACCATGATTTATACTTGACTAGAGTATCACGTCAGCTCCCCCCTTAGTGATGAAATCCAAGTAGGTTAGACTTGGGTAAATAAACGTTAAAATGTTTCTTTAGATTTTGTGATTTGGCTATGTGCATAAAATAGAATATAGTGAAACTAAAAAATTAATTGAAAACCACATAATTAAGATATGTGATCTAATCTAAGCATATAATAAATAATTAAAGAAAGTGTGAACTAATTACTAGTATATAAGGTTAATTCTAACTTTTAAACAAGGTAAATTGATGATGTGGTCAATAATATATGCACAAAATATAGAAAAGGGTCAACATGGTTGATCTTATACTATGAAATAAGGTCTAAAAATGAATACGATCAACAGAGTTGACCTAGTTATCTAGATATCACATAGAACATAGAATTGGGTCGGTAGGGTCGATCCAATTGACTATGGAAGGGTAGTTTTAAAGATTACAAACTATGAAAAGAAAGATTGTAAAAGAATAAACATAGAGATAGAAAGGAACCTTGGTTGATTAGAGATGTAGAGAATGAATATTTATACTTAAGAACCTTAATATATGCTTTAAAATTCTACTAACTATGTCAAGTAGGTCGATAAAGCTTTAAAAAAACTTGCTATTGAGTTTTTGAAATATACAGGGTCGACTGGGTCAACGTAATATGTTAAACCTTATGTCTAAAAAAGTGTATGGTCAACTAGGTTAGATTAGTAGTACAAACTAGATGTCTAGAAAGTTGGAAACCTATATTGGGTTGACATGGTTGATCCAGTAACCTATACCTAAAAACCTTCACATAGAAGTTAGATATTGGGTCGACAGAGGCGATATAGTATGGAAAATATATGATAAAAATAATGATGAAATAATGAAAGAAATTAAATAAGATGAATAAATCTTGTAAGGGTTAGTTCTCATCTAGTATTCCATAATGTATGCAATAAAAAATGCACCATATTTATAAATCAATCCTATCTCAGAGAAGATAGAGAATACCTACACATCTAATTGTGAATAAATTTGTTAAGTGAGGGTAGGACCAATAGACAGTCAAAATACACCATGCTAAGAAGGGTTCAAAAGTGGGGGTTAGACCTGATTAAGTGATCACCTATCATAATACACCATGCTAAGAAGGGTTATAAATCATATAGTCTAACACAATCATGTAAAAACCTTAAAATATTCTTATGTTAAATGTTCAATATATTCTAATAACAAGAAAGTAAATCTAATCTAGTGCACACCAAAGCATGTGGCAGAAAGCAACAGTTAGAAACACAATAATCTAAACTAAACATTTATATAAAACATATACTCACATCAATGTATATAGAATCCTAATGCAAGGAATAAGTAAGGACTGGGTCAACCTAATATGTTAAACCTTAAGTCTAAAAAAGTGTAGGGTCAACTAGGTTAGATTAGTAGTACAAACTAGATGTCTAGAAAGTTGGAAACCTATATTGGGTTGACATGGTTGATCCAGTAGCCTATACCTAAAAACCTTAACATAGAAGTTAGATGTTGGGTCGACAGAGTCGATATAGTATGGAAAATATATGATAAAAATAATGAAAGAAATTAAATAAGATTAACAAATCTTGTAAGGGTTAGTTCCCATCTAGTATTCCATAATGTATGCAATAAAAAATGCACCATATTTATAAATCAATCCTATCTTAGAGAAGATAGAGAATACCTACACATCTAATTGTGAATAAATTTGTTAAGTGAGGGTAGGACCAATATACAGTCAAAATACATCATGCTAAGAAGGGTTCAAAAGTGGGGGTTAGACCTAATTAAGGGATCACCATCATAATACACCATGCTAAGAAGGGTTATAAATCATATATTCTAACACAATCAAGTAAAAACCTTAAAATATTCTTAGGTTAAATGTTCAATATATTCTAATAACAAGAAACTAAATCTAATCTAGTGCACACTAAAGCATGTGGCAAAAAGCAACAGTTAGAAACACAACAATCTAAACTAAACATTTATATAAAACATATACTCACATCAATGTATATAGAATCCTAATGCAAGGAATAAATAAGAATAACTACATTATGTATCTACTCTTACAAAGGATAAATAAATTTAGGAATGCTTACCTTTGAAGATGAACCCACTGAGCCTTAATCTCTCCCTTGGCCAAGGTAATTCACAAAAGACTATTATAGTCTGTAGGGATAAAAAAGATAAATCATCTCTAGGCTAGATAACCTATCTATGCATCTAAATACTTCTCCACGATACATGATTCATAGCTCCAAAGAAAGTATGGAACCCAAAACGTTATTCCTCTAGTAGAATGGTCAATATGTAGATGTTCATTTGCACTTTTTATTATTTGTTTCTCTTCTTATAAATGGTTGGAAATTAAATTTTATATATAGGTGGATCTTTCCCTAAATCCTTTTTATTATGTCAGTTGTATAGGGTCAACCAAGTTTCCCTTATATGATTTTGGGAGATAATTAACTAGGTCATGAGCTAGGTCAACGAGAGGGCTAATAAAGTTACTAATTGAAAATACCTCTAAATAGTACAAATTTGACCCAATTGACCCTAATAATAATCAAAGTATAAAAACTATACAGGGTTGACCCAGTTAGTCTAGTATAGTCAACTAGTGAAAGGTTCAAGGCAAGAAAAAGGAGGATAAAGCATGACAAATGACTTGAATGAGTAAGGAAAATAAGAATAAGCTTAGGGTAAATGGTTTTAGGAGATCAATGTGTAGATGGAAAGTGGAAAAAGGGACAAAAATATTATGAAGCATCAATGGTCTTCTCACCCCTTTCCCGATGCACCCCTAAAGGTATGCACTCAGAGAGATTGAGACTTGATGGGTTCTTACCAGATACAAAGTGTCAATAATTAGTAAAAGTTTAAAAATATTATATGTATACAGAAAGTGTAGTATATACATCACATCTCTCACATAATGTAATAATCATATGTTTATCCTAAGGCATAGGTTCTTGGAAAGTAACATGTCTCAAACTTTCTCTCTCAATAACAACCATCTTATCATTTTCTAGTGGTAGACCCCACAAAATCTCCATCATCTCTCTAGTATGGAACTACGTCATATAGGTATCAACCTATAAAATTACAACTAAATTATCTATCATTAATGTAAAATTAATACCATCTAATAATAACAAACATCAACCAATAAATAATAATCAACATTACAACTCAGGTCTGTTAGACACTAACACTACATAAAGGACAATAGTGTTGGATAGTAGTGCCACTTCTTTGACACTAGCACCAAATCTTGGACAATAGTGCTCAAACAAGGATAGTATTGCCATTTTTACTGAAAAAGGTCATAAACTAGTAGATTTTTAGAAAAAAAAAGTAAAAAAACATTATAAATAACAAAAATAGGAAATAGTTCAAGTTCCTTACTGTTGACACAGAAGATTACACCCTTGGGCAGGAGGTCGAGCTCTTGCCTTTCCACACGCAACAATGGAAACTCCCCTCTCACCTATGGGACTGGTGAAGCTAGAGGGGAGAGTTTCTAGATAAGGGCTAGCTCCCTCTGATGTATCTTTTAGGCCTTGGTTTCTCCTACAACTAACAAACAAATGTAAAA
The DNA here is from genome assembly GCA_037957365.1 of Torreya grandis. NCBI lineage: Eukaryota > Viridiplantae > Streptophyta > Pinopsida > Cupressales > Taxaceae > Torreya > Torreya grandis. Next base: position 1,616,457 of record JARHVA010001882.1, on the reverse strand, counting down.
AAGGGGGGATGAAAAGGGAGAGAGAGATGCTGAAAATAGAACCTAAGCCTAAAAAAAGGAAAGAGGTGATACACTAGAAAATGTGACCCACCTAGCCTGAACATACACTTTTCACCAAAAAGAAGTGCCTATACACTTCATTTGACATGCGAGAACCTTCTGCATCAGCGGGTCAAGGGTCCATGGAGATACAGGGAGGAAATAACTACTAGAGGCATTCTGAGACACACTGCAGTAGCCTATCCACTTCACTTATACTCTTCTAGGGGCACTTCTGATAGACCTGTAAAAGGAAACTCACAAAATACACCAGATGTGCTAAAATCATTTTGAAAAAACATTAAGAAAATGACATAACACAGAATCAAGGCATATACACATACTAAAGATGCAAAACTTAGAATGGAGGTAAAAATTCTAAGTTCTGATTCAAGGTAAAATTATGGTAGAGCTTTCCCTTACAAGCTCGAGAGATTTTTGGGTAGAGTTTTGCCTTAAGGTTGAGAGTGGATCCTTCTCAGAATGAGAAGTTTACAATATATAGAAAGAGGAAGAGAAACTTGGCACTTTCTGTGGAAGATTTTGGTGCTCATTTTTTGCCAGTGACCCATGTGCATTCTAAACCTTGGGAAGAGGAAGCCACTGTTACTGATGTCATTCTTCAAAAAAGGCCTAATATAACCATGCTGTACAATCAAAGAAATTGACTTTGGCATTTAAACATTAATGTTAGAACATGGCCGTGCCTCTTTTCTGTAAATAGACTGCAGTTTGTCCCCTCATCAATGCCAACTTGGAGAAAAATAGGTCGCACCACTCATCTATAATAACTCACCTTCCCTTCACTTGAACTACTCTATATTTTATATTCTTTGTCTTCTTCCTACTCTTTCAGCCATCAGGGGTGATCTTCTGGTGGGTCACTACATTCCTCAAGCTATTTTCATGATTTGGCACTCAGACAATTCAAAACAAATGGCTACTTTACTAATTTAAATTTGAAGTTCACACGGCCGTCACCCAATGGCTAGTCTATTTCCTTAAATTTGATAGTTCTTGGGATGTCACCGTCCTTAGCAAAATTCCATCAGGTCTTTTTTTTGGCTTTTCTTCCTCTTGGGTTTTTTGTTTCTGGCTTTATCTCGCTGATAAAAAGTCCACCAGAATTGGCCACTTTGATTTTTTTGTGAGCTCTTTGACCTTTTTTGCACCTTTGAGCCCTTTGAAAATCCTTTCCCTAAATTCCTTCAGGCTTTTGAAGCTCTCTCTACCATCCGAAAGGCCATTTGAACCTTCAACTGTAGGACACCTCATTGAACTGACCCATTGAACCACCCATTAAACCAAAATTGGTTCAACGGTTCAATTGGTTCAACGGTTCAATCATTGTGCATCAAGCCCATTGAACCAAGCCTTTAAACTGATTCATTGAACAAAAAATGGTTCAACGCTACACACTGAGCCCCTCTAAACTATTCGTTGAATCCCTTTGTCAAACCATCCATTGAACCGAAGAGATTGAACCAAACAATTGAACCAACACATTGAACCAACTGAATTGAATCAAGTCATGAACCTTGCATTTAAACTAAGCCCCATTGAATTGTATGATTGAACCAAAAGTTTAACCATCACATTAAACTTTGCCGAAGAACCAAACGGTTGAACCAATTCGTTGAATTGGTTCAACAATTTAGCAAAGCGTGATGAGCCCATTGAACCTTGGCATTGAACCATCTGATTAAACTAGAAGCCGCTTGAACTAATGCCACTAAACTGAATGAGTGAACCAAGGCTGTTGAACCTTGTGTTGAACTTGAATCGATTGAACTGAGTGATGAACTGACTCATTGAACCAAGTGTTGAGTTGGTTCAATGGTTTAAAGACGCTAACTTTCTTCATGATTTTTTTTCAGACAAGAGCCTGAAGAAGCCTTGTAAAACCTAGAGCTCTCTAAATTGATCCTTCATGCACCAAAGGACTAACCTACTAAGTCCATAGAAATCCAAAACTTATAGAGTCCATAGAAATCTAAAACCTATAGAGTCTATAGATTTAGACCTGTAGTGTCCATAGATTTAGACCTACAGAGTTCGTAGAAATCCTAAAAATTCCATAGAAATGAACAAATTCATGCAAAATCAGAAAATGAAATGGCCTACAATAGAAAGGATAGAAGGGGACTAATTTTTTGGCCTGTTGGGTAAAAAATTGTGAATAAATTGTTGACTCCCAGGGGAAGCATGCCTGTTATACTTAAAGACCAGTTGCCTTATATTCCATTAGGCATAGAGTTAGATGTAGCTTTGAAGAAAGTTTAAAATAGCCCTAAAAGATATGAGAATCAAAACATGAAGCTTTTTACCCCACACATAAAGGGAAACACATAAGGCTAAAAACACTACCTGTGTAACTTCACTTAGCGAAAGTAAGAAAAACAACTGAAAGAAAACTACTATATACAACTAACCAGGTACATCTACTTCCCTCCTAGATTGAAGGGAGAATTTCTTAATTCCCCTTCCTAGCTAGGGAACTTATGGTGCCAAGCAAGTAGCTAAATAAAAAAGAGAGTTGGTGACCTGCTCTTCTTGCCTATCACCTGCATTGGCTAGCATCCAAGTGAAGATTAAAACATGCTCCCAATGTATACGTACTCCATTTGTTCTTGGAAGCTTGCCTCTTGTTGGTTATTTAGACTGGTGTATCTCATCAAGAAATCAATTGCTACCGGCTCATCACCATAAGCCCCTTAATACACACCCTTGACTAGCTTGCTCTCTTTTACATCATGGTCGGGTTCCATGGTATGACCATCCTCCTTGATGATTTAGAAGAAAGTATCTTCATATTCACCAACCTCTTGGAGGGATAAATCTGAAAGCCTGCAGCCCCTTGCAAACTTGTTTGAACCCTAATGTTGCCTTCTCCACTCTTAACTAGCTCATAGCTTCCTTGAAGAATCATGCATCCTACCTTAATGACTTCAAAAGAATCATTCAAAACATAAACAAGAGATTTCCCATGCTTCTCCATGTCACTTAAGGTGATATCCTCCTCATTTGTACTCCTAAAGTCTCCTTGGTTAGTCATAAATTGAGCATAATCTATATCAGGCAAGGCTTGATAGCTCCCTTAGTGGTGTGTGGATCAAGTGTATTCAGATATGGAATCTACTATTTGGTCTGAAACATCCATCACATGTTCACTGAGGAAACCTACTCTGGACTCCAATTCTGTAATCTGCCTATCCATATATTCCTAGAAAAACCTTTCTTGGAAGTCACAATCATCATCAAGAGGAGGAGGAGCCCCATATTCTTCAAGGTTTTGAGCAAAACCTTTCTCTTCGTCTTCCTTTCTACCCCAAGATTCCATTGTTTGCTTCCAACTCATGATCTTGGGATTGGAATCTTGCTCCTATGAACAGGCAGCAACTTTATCCTCTTCAAGGTCCTGAGCTGGTTCATGATGTTCCTTCTTCCAGCTCAGAATTTGGAGATCATGTTGAAAGACTTGAGGAGGTTGGGGAAGATTTGGGAGGGTCTGCTCATGTACAAGAAGAGCTGTCTGAAAAGAGGTGTGATGAAAATCTAGGCACATGGGATTGAGGGTAGGATTGACTGATGCATCAGATGACTCAGAATAAGCAAGTGCCATCTAATAGAAAGGATTTGGCACACAAGAGGGGGCTTTCTTTAGAATAGGAGGGGGCAGACCTTGGGCCAAAATTTCTTGGTTTTTGTCCCTCCACTTTACCAACACTTCATCAATATTGAAATTAGCTTGTGGACTGGTGGAAAGGGTGATTTTTGGCATTGGCCCCTCTGCAGGGTTTGAATGCTCCATCTCTCTTTCACCCAGCAGTCTCATCTTCTTTTTTAATTCCTCAATCTGCTTGGCTAGATCATCCTCATTTTGTACCTCTTGGAGCTCATGGGAGTCATCATAGAGATGGGGAGTGAATGAAGATTGCCATGAAATGCAAGGAGCTTCTTGAGTAAGGGTGAGAGGGACTTGAAAAAGACTAACCTCATTTTTTACCTCGTACTCTTGGACAATGTCTTTCTCCTCCTTGTTATTCCATGACTTAACCACTTTATTCCAGATCAAGTAGTTTAGACTAGGCATCTCCATTGGGGGTGATGGGGCCACAATGTGAGAGGGTAGTGAAGTTTTAGATTCCACTTCCCTCACTACCAAGATAGACTGCTACATCTGAAGGTTTTCCAATTTGATTTGTCCATCAAGATTAGCCTTAAATACAAGATTTGTTTTTTTGGAACTCTCCTCAACATGATTGGGGAAAGGACTTTGACAGGCTTGACTTGGCTCATAAGCAGGGGCTGTATATGACTAACATGATACTTGGGGTAGTGAGTATGCAGGTTGATAGACTTGGTAGGGCTGCCACTCATAAACACTTAGCTTCTCTTCCAAAGATGCAATCAAACCACTCATGTCCATCATCTCACTTGTAAGCTTGTGCCAATTGGCTCTTTCAATAGGAGTCCATTCCTTCTTAACCTCATCTAGTGCAATCCTCAATTGATGGATGATATGATCAAGAATTTCTTGGTCACATCCCCTTCTAGTCTCAAGATCTATTACATACTTTTTATATCTCAGCAGTGCTCATTTGAAGTCAAAAATGGGTTGATTGGCAAAGAGACTAGGTTGAGTAGGAGAAGTAACACATTGAGAAGACTAGGCATAAGGTTGATATAGTTTATGGCAGGGTTGAGACTGGCCATATTGAGCTTGATAAGGATCAACATAGGGCTAGTAAGGATCATAGCCATGCTGGCCAAGGAAAATAGGGTCCATGGCTCTAAACGATGGGGGTATACATACCAAAATATTGTTTCTTGATGGTATGGTACTATAACTACTTAACCAGTTGATTTAACTCAGAGTCACCATTGGTTTTTGATGCAAAAGCCTCCAAAGGCTAGTTGGTCAAAGAACACACCAAAAATTCTTCAACTCTATGGACACAACTTGTCCTAGTTGGTCCCATTGAGCATGCCAAAAATTGTTGACATAGAAGATTGCACCCTTGGGTAGGAGGCCAAGCTCCTGCCTTTCCACATGCAACAATAGAAACTCCCCTCTCACCTGTGGGACTGGTGAAGCTGGATGGGAGAATCTCTAGATAAGGGCTAGCTCCCTCTGATGTATCTTTTAGGCTCTAGTTTCTCCTACTGCTAACAAATGTTAAAAAAGGGGGGGATGAAAAGGGAGAGAGAGATGCTGAAAATAGAACCTAAGCCTAAAAAAAGGAAAGAGGTGATACACCAGAAAATGTGACCCACCCAGCCTGAACATACACTTTTCACCAAAAAGAAGCACCTATACACTTCATTTGACATGAAAGAACCTTCTGTATCAGTGGGTCAGAAGTCCATGGAGATACAAGGAGGAAATAACTACTAGAGGTGTTTTGAGACACATTACAATAGCCTATCCACTTCACCTATACTCCTCTAGGGGCACTTCTGACTGACCTATAAAAGGAAACTCACAAAATACACCAGACGTGCTGAAATCATTCTAAAAAATCATTAAGAAAATGATTTAACATAGAATCAAGGCATAGACACATACTAAAGATGTAAAACTCATAATGGAGTTAAATTTGCTAAGTTCTGATTCAAGGTAAAATTCTAGCAAAGCTCTGCCTTACAAGCTTGAGAGATTTTTGGGCAGATTTTTTCCTTAAGGTTGAGAGTGGATCCTTCTCAAAATGAGAATTTTACAATATATAGAAAGAGGAAGAGAAACTTGGCACTTTCTGTGAAATATTTTGGTGCTCATTTTTTGCCAGTGACCCATGTGCATTCTAAACCTTGGGGAGGAAACCACTGTTACTTATGTCATTCTTCAGAAAAGGCCTACTAGAACCATGCTATATAATCACCAAAATTTACTTTGGCATTCAAACATTAATGTAAGAACGTGGCAGTGCCTCTTTTCTATGCAATTTGTCCCCTCATCAATGCCAACTTGGAGAAAAATAGGTAACACCGCTCATCTGAAATAACTCACCTTCCCTTCATCACTTAAATTGCTTTGTCTTTTCTGCTCTTTGTCTTCTTCCTACTCTTTCAACCCTTAGGGGTGATCTTCTGGTATGTCACTGCATTCCTCAAGCTATTTTCATGATTTGGCACTCAGATAGTTCAAAATAAATGGCTAATTTACTACTTTAAATTTGACATTCATGCAGCTGTCGCACAATGGCTAGTCTATTTCCTTAAATTTGACAGTTTTTGGGACACTACCGTCCTTGGAAAAAGTATGTCTGGTCTTTTCTATGGCTTTTCTTCCCCAAAAGTTTTCTATTTTGGGCTTTCTCTAGTAGACAAAAAGTCTATGGGAATTGGCTGCTTTGACTTTTTTGTGGGCTCTTTGACCTTTTTTGCACCTTCAAGCCCTTTGAAAATCCTTTCCTCAAATTCTTTCATGCCTTTTGAAGCTCTCTCTACCCTTCACAAGGAAATTTGAACCTTTGGTTGTAGAACACCTCATTGAACTGACCCATTGAACCAAACCATTGAACCAAAATTGGTTCAATGATTCAATCAGTTCAATAGTTTAATCACTACACACCGAACCCATTGAACCAAGCCTTTGAACTGATTTTTTGAACCAGAAATGGTTCAATGCTACACACCAAGCCCCTCTAAACTATTTGTTGAATCCCTTTGTTGAACTATCCATTGAACTGAAGTGATTGAACCAAAGCGTTGAACCAAATGATTGAACGAACTGAATTAAACTGAGTGATGAACCCTACATTTGAACTAAGCCTGATTGAACTATATGATTGAACCAAAAGCTGAACCAGTGCATTGAACTTTGCTAATGAACAAAATGGTTGAACCAATTCATTGAACCATTTCAATGGTTCAACAAAGCGTGTTGAGCTAGTTGAACCTTGGCATTGAAATGTCTGATTGAACTTGAAGCCGCTTGAACTGATGTCTCTAAATTGACTGAGTGAACTAAGGCTGATGAACCTTGTGTTGAACTTGAACCAATTTAACTGAGTGATGAATCGACACATTAAACCAAGCATTGAATTGGTTTAATGATTCAAAGATGCCAATTTTCTTCATGATTTTCTTCAAAGAAAAGCCCAAAGAAGCCTTGTAAAACCCAGAACTCTCTGAACTGATCCTTCATGTGCCAAAGGACTAACTTATTGAGTCTATAGAAATCCAAAACTCTCAGAGTTTATAGAAATCCAAAACCTACAGAGTTCATATATTTAGACCTACAGAGTCTGTAGATTTAGACCTGGAGAGTCCATAGAAATCTTGCAGATTCTGTAGAAATGAAAAGATTCATGCAAAATCAGAAAATGAAATGGCTTAGAATAGCAGGGATAGAAGGGGACCAATTTTTTGTCCTGTTGGGCAAAAAATGGTCAACACTTACTGGGTTAACCTCCTCCCTAGCTTGAATTTGTTGCTCAACTTCTTTGTATTAGGTCAAAATTGATCCTCTTCTCCTCAACACATGTTTAAAAATAACTAACCTCAAATAAAATGCTCTGAATTAATTGACAAACCAATTAAATGAGCTATTTAAGTCAAACTTATCAAATGTCACCTTATTAAGGTTGACATTACACACCAATTTCACCAAATAATAACAATCCCTTGCTAGTGTGATATCTCGAGAATCATAGCTCTGATTTTTGAACTATTTCATACACGTCAAACTTTTCATCATTGTGAAATACACCATATGTGTTAAACTAATATTCTAATCACATTAAACTCTAAAATTTTATAAAAACTATATTACCATAACTCAATTCAAAATAGAAAAAACATCAATCCAATTACACATTTAATTATTAACTCCATCATAATAAATACACTATTTAAACTTAAAATAACATCACACCTACGAATTAACATCAATATAGCTGATCATTACCACTTTTGATTAGACACCCTCACCATAGTATCAAATATTACACCAAAAGGGGGATATAATATAAATAGATTGCTTCAGAAATATAAAGGTTCATATAGATATAAATACACAAGTCTACACAAATATATAATCCACTTAAATATAGATATTTAAATATACTAGTATATTTAGATATTCAGATTCATAGTGTCTCAGATTTAAAAACACATAGATCTACAAAAACATTCTAATACATAGACACACATATACAAATATTTAGATATATAAACACACATGTATTTAGATATACAAATACATTCTTACATAGGTATTCATATATATATATATATATATATATATATATATATATATATATATATATATATATATATATATATATATATATATATATATATATATATTCAAATTCACATATTAACAAATATATAGTTATGTAAATATATAGTCCACTCATATACAAATATTTAGATATACTAATATATTTAAATTCATAGGTTCTTAGATATTTAGACATAAGTCTACATATATATTTAGATACAAAAGCAAATAGATATACATATATTTAGATATATAGACACATAAGTCTACACATGGATTTAGATATACAAACACACATGTTTACATAGGTATTCATATTTAAAGGTATTTAGATTCATAAATTCACATAGATACAGTTACATAGATATACAGTTTTGACTCAAATATACCAATTTAGTTATATATTTAGATACACACCTACATTACTTAGATACGAGGATTAGGGGACATGATGAATATCACACTATAGGCATTAGGATTTCACACAATAATATTTGCGATAGTATAGATCTTAAGTCCCATTTCTTATTCCATCCATGTTTTACCCCATGTAATTAGGTTCTACCCAGTTACTATCTTACCCTTACTCCATGTAATTAATTATAATAATTACTATTTCACTTATGTAATTTATTTTAATTAATTACCTATAATTAAAATATATTTAAAATCTACCAAAACATAATAAAAGTAAATAGTTTTAACCCCCTAAAAACTTCCTCACCATCCAAAATCCATTCAATAACTTAAAGCCTATTTTAAACTCATGGTTGAAATAATTTCAATAACCATTGGTAAATATAGGACAAAATTGGTACCAATCCCTATAATTAACATTGACTCTATTGAATTAATGTCAATTTAACCATAGTCCTCCTTTGAGCAAAGGATCATAATTCTGCACCAAGATTTGCACTTGAATGTTAAAGGAATTTCTCTAGAATGTATGTTAGACAATTGATCACCTATTGGAAATCCATACTCCTATGTCATCCTCTCAACATTCATCCAAAGGTCAAAAATCTACTCATCGACCTTGTAGTTGCTTCATATTTGTAACTTTGTGAAAGTAAGTACATGTACTTATTTTAAGCAATTATGTATGTTCATTTACTATTTTGCAGTCTTGTTTATCACCCTTATTATTGATAGACAATCCTAAGCCATCCAAAATACCATCAAACAAATCCTAAGGATCCTATTTTTATATTATTGTCTATACTATCAAAATCAATGTTAATTCACAAAATCAGCATCAATCCTACATGATCAATATCAATTCTCTATTTAAATCATTTTCTATCTATAATATGAACCTATTTCTATTAAGCATCCTTGAATTAATCTTAATCACCTCCAACAAATTAAGGCCTAGGTTAAAATCATAGTTTAAACAATTTCAATATCTTTTGGTAAATATAGGCCAAAATTAGTACCAATCCCCATGATTGATATTGATTCTTTTGAATCAACGTCAATTTAACCATAGGCCTCCATTGAGTAAAGGACTTTTATTCTACACTAAAATTTTTCTCTTGAAAGTTAAAGGAATTTATCTTTAACATCTACTAGACAATTTCTTGTCTGTTCGAAATCCAGAATCTTACGTTAAGCCCTCAACATTTATCCAAAGGTCATAAATCCACTTGTCAACCTTGAAGTTACTATAGAATTGTATCCTTATCAAAGTAAGTACATTTATTTGTTTTAAGAAATTCTATTTGTTCATGTTCTATTTTACTGTCTTATTTATCACCCTTATCATTGATATACTATTTTAAGCCATCATAAATCACATCAAACCAATCGTTAGGCTCCTAATTTTAGATTATTATCCATACTATAAGAATCAATGTCAATTCATAGAATTAACATCGATCATATAGGATCAACATCGACTCTCTATTTAAATCATTTTCTATCTAAAATATGAACCTATTTTTGTTAAACATCCCTTAGTTAATCTTAATAACCTATTTTTTAAACTATGAGTTTCAATTGTAGATGACGTTGCTCATAGTTGTGCATGATTTAATTGCCATTCATTATGTGCCTATAATCTGAAAAAAAATCTTCTTTGACTAGAGTGACATTTATTTTGAATTAAGAATCTACGTAATTATATTTTTCCCCATCATAAAGTCCATTGCCATTCAGTTAAAAGTCACACAAATAGAAGACTCAATTGAAGCTTATTGTCATTCTCTTTTTGGTAATCTCCATGTAATGGATGTAGATTAAGTTAGTTTATTTCAATTTCATATCTATATCATTACATTCATATTGTAATTTCCTCTACTATTTTTCTTTTCTTAAGTGCTAATAAAGTGGGTTGACATCTTTATTAGGAAGTGTACTAGTTCCTAAAACTAGTATAGTATGAGGTAGCTTATTGACATATCCTATTAATCCAATCTTTCTCTAGTTTTCTCTTGTGTGTAGGTAGCCCTTCCTAGCCAAAAAAGAGCTCTCACATCACTAGATCAATGGTGCACAATCTTCTAAATCATAATTAATCGTTAAAACCTTATATTCTAATTTATGTTTTTGTTATTCTACATTATAAAAAATGAATGAAAACTACTTAAACATTTTGGCATGCCCAATGGGACCCTTTTTGGGCCTCATCGTTACTTATTTTTTATTCTATTTTAATTGTTTTATCTTTTTTAGTGAAACTTTTTCTTTATTTCCAATAATGCAATAGAAATCATAAAAGAAAAAAAAGTATAAATTACTTTCATTTTGAAATATATAGTATTTTATTTAGTTTGCCTATTTTATAATAAAATCTAGTATAAGTGAGAGGATTAATTTACCATTTTAGTTACACTCATTTCCACACACTACCAAGTCATGATAACCATAACATTTGAATTAAACAAATCCAACCAAGGTAGACCCACTTGGATTTCATCACCAAGGGGAAAGCCAATTCAGTGTTCTAGTCAAGTATAAATATTTGGTTGGAAGTATAAAGACTACGTGATTGACACTCTTATTTTTGTGGGCTCATGAAGTCAGGGGTATGCCCCAATACCAAGCCATGTAATACCACTAAAACTAATTCATGCCTCATTATACCTTTTCATATATCAAGGATTCTAACATTGAACAAACCTGAAACCAAGCTTAGCTTTCCACTTTTTAGGACCTTTGTAAACTAAACACCCCATTAAATTATAAAATATTAGTCATTAAGAAAAACAAAAATATTTAAGTTTTATAGACTATGTGTTAGACCCACTTGGATTTCATCACCAATGGGAAAGCCAATTCAGTGTTCTAGTCAAGTATAAATATTTGGTTGGAAGTATAAAGACTACGTGATTGACACTCTTATTTTTGTGGGCTCATGAAGTCAGGGGTATGCCCCAATACCAAGCCATGTAATACCACTAACACTAATTCATGCCTCATTATACCTTTTCATATATCAAGGATTCTAACATTGAACAAACCTGAAACCAAGCTTAGCTTTCCACTTTTTAGGACCTTTGTAAACTAAACACCCCATTAAATTATAAAATATTAGTCATTAAGAAAAACAAAAATATTTAAGTTTTATAGACTATGTGTTAGACCCACTTGGATTTCATCGCCAATGGGAAAGCCAATTCAGTGTTCTAGTCAAGTATAAATATTTGGTTGGAAGTATAAAGACTACGTGATTGACACTCTTATTTTTGTGGGCTCATGAAGTCAGGGGTATGTCCCAATACCAAGCCATGTAATACCACTAACACTAATTCATGCCTCATTATACCTTTTCATATATCAAGGATTCTAACATTGAACAAACCTGAAACCAAGCTTAGCTTGCCACTTTTTAGGACCTTTGTAAACTAAACACCCCATTAAATTATAAAATATTATTCATTAAGGAAAACAAAAATATTTAAGTTTTATAGACTATGTGTTAGACCCACTTGGATTTCATCACCAAGGGGAAAGCGAATTCAGTGTTCTAGTCAAGTATAAATATTTGGTTGGAAGTATAAAGACTGCGTGCTTGACACTCTTATTTTTGTGGGCTCATGAAGTTAGGGGTATGCCCCAATACCAAGCCATGTACTACCACTAACACTAATTCATGCCTCATTATACCTTTTCATATATCAAGGATTCTAACATTGAATAAACCTGAAACCAAGCTTAGCTTGCCACTTTTTAGGACCTTTGTAAACTAAACACCCCATTAAATTATAAAATATTATTCATTAAGAAAAACAAAAATATTTAAGTTTTATAGACTATGTGTTTTATCCTCATTAAAATGAGATATGAAAAACAAGTTGTGTACTTATACTTTTACCTTTTGATTTTATTAGTTTAGTAATGCATGCTTGTAAAATGATAATAGTCATTGAGAATAATAGAATCACCACATTCATCCTCCTCAATGGAACATTCACCAAATCTCTGACCTCTCTTGATACCATTGAGAACTATCTCCCTCAATTTTACACTCGAGATGATCCTAATTTTGCAAATATATTAGGTAACAATCCAATCTCCCTAAACTATTACCTTATTGCATAATCCATGTCAATCCCTATTTCACATGATGGTCAATCCTCCCATTTTTTTACAACATGCCTCTAGAAACATCTAAAGGGTACATACTTTCCATGGTTTTCTCATCTGTAAATCCACCACAAATAGGTTCTAATACTAGCATGACATAACCTTTTGATATCTAATCATCATTAGTATATAGTATCCCCACTACAACCATTATTCAAAATCAAAACATTACTATATCACAACCTCCATCTAACCAACCACCCTCTTCCACACTTCAAAATTTATTAGTCTCCATCTTGGTGAGTCTCCCTATGATATAAAATTATGTAACCTAGAGTCCCTAACATACCACCCCAACCTCCACCATTCACATAATACATCCCTCAAGTAAACCATTCTAACAATAAATCCCTTTAACAATCAATATCAAATTCCATCACAACCCCTTAAAAGTACTTATATTAACCCATACCAACAACAAAGCCTACCCCTATTATTCCTATTGTATGTTGCCACATCTCAGCTGACCATTACTACTTCTATCAACTATCACCTTTCACAACCACTTCTAAATTTGCTTCTTCCCTATCAAAATTTGTAACAAAATATTTTATGAAGTATCCCAAAATAAAATTATTACCCTTACCTCATGTGCATCCTCATGAATAGGATGGGAAATGTAAAAGCTTCTGCCTCCAGGAAAAAGAACATCCTTACATATGAACAAATATGTAATTAACCTATGAACCCCACCATCCCAATCAGGCCATATCCAGAATATTAGAAGCTCCCAAGTCTACAAACTTTCAAAATAAGAAAGACCTCTAATAGTATATTAGGGCATTTAGGCATGTATTATACCTTATAACCCATGATTATACCCTATTTTTGAGGACTTTCCCTATGTCATTCATAGGGCCATCTTTATATTATTATATTTTTATCCCCCAACACTTTTTATTATCCCTCAAAAACCTAGCTCAAACTTTATTTGAATAATTTTTTATTAATATATCAAGAAAATTAACCATCACTGAGCTCTACACCATTAGATAATTTAAATATAATTCCATTTTAGACTTCATTTTTAGGTGGTGAGGACTTATAAATCAATTAATAGTATCCCTTCCTTAACATGAATTTATTGAGTTATTTTGAAGTTCATTTTCCAAACATATCTCATCCACTTTCCAAGTTTAGTTGTTCAAAACCTTTGATGAAGCCTTTACTATGCTCATAAGCTAAAAATATGAGCTTTATAAGAAGGGAAAGTTAAGCTACAAAATAAAAAATTAAACCTAACCATTTTAAAGGTACCAATAATCCTAAGCTAAACGAACCAACTAATGATGTTATCCTAAATCCATCTTGTCCATCCATAATAAACTAACTGAACTCTTCCCAAATACAACCATAGAAAAAATTAAAATAGTTTCCACTTATTAAATATATACCTTTGGGGAAGTATTATCCTTCTATTTTAGACAAATTAATAAAACTATTGGTTATTAAACTCCATATAATCATACCTATTGATGAATCTTAACTAAAACCTAGTTGGCATAAAGAAAGTAATTTTTGCATTTGCCATCACATACCTAGTCATGGGATCAATAGGTGTCACTATTTCAAAATATTGGTCTAGAACCTCATTTCTCAAGGGGATTTGAGTTGGATAATGAAAATTATACTCATATTCAGTCCCTCAACATCTTTATCTATCCATTTTTAAACCATCTATCCTCATCCAATTCTCTATAAATAAATATAGGAGGCACCCTAGATCAAGATGCCCATGTAATAAATACTATCCATGATAAATGTTTACTTGAAAAAATTGATAATACACAAGAATTATTTTTTGTAGTAATAATATTAGATACCCTTATAAGAGATACTTTTGAACCATATGAACCAACTAAACACATTTATACTATCCACTCGAGCCTTACTAATATCATTACATGGTATCCTCTAGAAGAAAAGTCATCCAAACACATTGAAAGTCACCTATAAAAAGTGGAAGATAAAAAAAGTTATTCCAACCACATGAGATAAGTGACATGGTATGCCAAAGGGTAAAGTTTAAAAAATCCCACCTATAAGGCTTTAACTCCCCCAAACATCTAAAAATAAGGATCTTCATAAAATATCTCCCACAACCTCTAACTCATTCAAAAGGGAAATATCGCTATTCCCCAAAGAAAAACTAACCCATCTATATTAGGGCCCCATCCTTCTTCTAAAATTAAGATCAAAATTACATAATCATATCTTAAGGGGTCTAAGCTATCTCAAAAACCTTCGCCTATTATATCAACACCAATGCCTCATATTAATGCTACAAATTATTATTATCTCCAAAAGTTATCTGAAATACCCTTACCACCCATTAAAACCACTCGTACCATCAACATAAAAGATAAAGTACATAAATAAACATGATTTTAAAATTGATACTTCAAAAAATTTCAAAACCAAACCAAGATCCTTTATGCGGATCTTATTACACCATCCTCAAACAACATATATAAAACACCCTTACCACATTACCTCATATCAAATTGGTTAATACCTATATCTAAAAACTATCATGGTATAGGGGAAAAAAGTGTGTGCTTACCATAATATACTTGTACATGACACTAAAATCTGAAATGGTCTCAAATTCATATTCTATAATATTTTTGATGAAGATGATCTCTTGATTGAATAAACTACCCCCTCTTTGACCCAAAGACTAAAAAGTCAACTAGTCTTAAGATTAATATAATAAATTCCCTAAATATTTTACAAGTAAAATAAAAACAAACATCAAAAAATATAATTAATAATCTTGACTCCAATCCCAATTTCTAGCTTCCCCTCAGGACCTTTAAATATCGATAACTCAAGAACTTCGACAAGTTACCTACCATTTAAAATTTATATGATAAACATAGCCACACAGTCTCAAATGTAGGCCCTCAAAACCTAAAAACTAAATAAATACAAAGTTCCCATAACCAAATCCCCTATTATAACCACATAAACCTCCAAACACTTCACTACAAAACAAAAAATATCCATTTTAGGGAAAACACATAAGAATAATTCCTTGGAACTCATTTAGATATTAGTTCTGAAGTAACTCCATCAACCTAGTCAAGAAGCCCCTATATGAACTCATCGATAATTCCCCACAACATTGTCAAGAAATAATTTAATCACTTCAAGCCATCCAAGTACAACTCGATGAACCCTAACCTCTAATAGCATTCATTATATCTTTCTAGATGGTTTCAGATGTTAGTTTTAAGGATTTAGAAATAATCTCATCATGATCCAAAGAACAATACCAACCCCTATTTGTCACTACTCAAATTAATCAAACTTAGATTAAAATACTTATGATTGATAATAGGTATAACATTAACATTATCTCCTCACATGTGTTTAAGCAACTCCAACTCTTGGAAATAATTGTGGCCTAATCCCCAACTTTCTTATGGACTTTAAATGATATTGTGGATCCTACTCTTGGAACCATTTTCCTCCCCATATTTGTAGTTTTTCATATCCTTCATGAATTTATTTCTATTATAGAATGTGAATTTTAGTATAATATCCTTTTAGGACATCCTTGAATCTACACTTTGCATTATGTTCCATCCACCTTACATTCATACATCTAATAAAAACATGAGGGCCAAGTCCATATTTTCTTAGCTAATCATCATCTATTCAAAACTTCAAACCTAACCTTTTGACCTAACAATGTTCTACTCCATCTAAAAAATTCATCTCAATTGGCATCATCTAATAAATCATTAATTAGTTTGACTATCCCTTCATCCTAAATCCATAATAAGGACTACCTTGACTCCACGTCTAAATAACTCTAGGTAGGAGAGTATCAATTACTGATGGTTAACACCCTTCCTAATCAAAAGTATGGGCACCCAAATTAATTGTGTAATTATCATCCTAACCTTGGAGATGTTGTTCCCTTCGGTCCTCCTTTCCTAAAGACTCATTTAGTATATGAAAGAGTTGATTGATCCACCTCATGTTTCGATGTCTAATATCATGTGAAATCATTATCCTCAAACTTCACATTCCTAGATAGACCATGTTTTCTCAAATGTATTTACGATGATTCACCTATAAAGGTTTTAGTATGGGAAATTATGAGTAGGGACCACATGATTTTTCATTAGGATACTTTAGGAAACTCCATGAAAAACATGGAATTAGTCAAATAAAACCCTAAAGTCATTCTTGAAATCACCCATTTATCCAATTTTGATGAAAATATCATAGGGTCACCAGCTAACATTCCCCTTTAAATAATCAATGTCATTTCCATACCCCTAAATTTTTTTAGTCAATATTGTTGACCTAGGACCTCTCATGTATCTTAGTAATGGAGACAATAAATCCATTATCCTTACCTACCCTAGTATGATAGAAAAAGATTATCCTATAATCCCCATTCCTTTTTTCAAATATGATTATTATATCCTGACTTACTTGGGCACAAAAAACTTGTAATTATGCAATTATCTACTATATAAAATGTGTAGTATGTTGAATGAAGCCAACATAGACATTGACATAGGGTATTAAGATGCCCCACACATTATTAAGGTTAGTAAATCTTTAGACCATTAGGAGCATCAAGACATCACCACATTATTCATAGACCATAGTGATGATTTTGCTTGGTCATGTAGTGACATGCCATGTATTGACCCTACTATCATCATTCATAATATTATCACCATCCCTAAAGCCAAACTAGTAAAGCAAAAACTATTGAAAATGCATCCACATATTGGAATATTAGTTAAAAATAACTACAATGAATTTTATCCATGAATTTCATTCATTCAATAAATTATCCCCAGTTGGTGTCCAATATTTTTTCTCTCACAAATATCATGTGGGGTTTCTATCTTTATACCAATTTTGAAGACCTCAACCTCACTTATCCTAAAGACAACTTTCCTCTTCCCATCATTTTTCAACTAGTGGACCCAATAGATGGCCATGAAAATTTATCACTTATGGATGTATTTTTAGGATATAATCAAATCCTTATCACGCTATAAGAACAACATAAGACTTCCTTTATTACTCCCTAAGGAATTGTTTGCTATAAGGTTATGAATTTTGGCCTAAATAATGTAGGGGCCACCTATAAAAGAGCTATGAATTATATGTTTCATGATATAATAGACAAATTTTTTTGAAGATTATGTAGATGAATCTTTTGACAACTCAAAGCTCTGAAAAGACCATCTCTTGATTCTTGAAATAATCTTTGATCACATAATCCAATTTTATGTCCATCTCAACTCCAAAAAGTGTATTTTTGGAGTCTTTACTAGTAAGCTCATAGGTTTTATAATCTCCATTCATGGGATAGAGGTTGATCCCACTAATATTAGAGATATTATAAATATGATACCCCATCTAATCTTAAGAAACTTTGTATCTTACTAGGAAAATTGTAGTCAATCTATCATTTTATCTCTTAGTTATTTGATTGATATCAACCATTCCAACACCTTTTGAGGAAAGATTCCTGGTTCATCTGGGACCTTAATTTTCAAGAGTTTTTTGAAGATCTCAAGAAATATCTCATCTCCCCACTAGTTCTTATTCCTATTGAATAAGGGCAACTTTTCTTTGTAGATATTTCAACCATAGATCATGCTTTGGGGGATATGCTTGCCCATCATGATGAGTAGTATAGAGAACATGAAGTGTATTACATAAGTCATACTCTTGTTGAATATGAGACATGCTATACACATACAAAAAAACTATGTATGGATTTATTTTTTGAGGATTTTAATCTCTTCCACTATCTTATTAATCATAAGACCTATGTAAATATGATCACTAATCATCTTAAGTTTATGCATTCAACGTATTACCATAAGTAATGTATCACTAGATGTCTCATGTTTTTATCCAAATTTGACTTGGATTTTTTCCATCAAAAACCAACTAAAGTCTAAATCATCATTGATTAGTTAGTTGAGGCACCTCTTACAAGTGGTCAGCCCTCTAATTTTGAATTCCCTAAATAATCTAGCACTTTCACATTCTAGATGGATCCTAATTAATAAATGATTTTATTCTTTGATGGATCCAAATTTGAGCATATAAGG
>JARHVA010001882.1:1570000-1592500 GCA_037957365.1 Torreya grandis | reverse complement strand
GGAGAATGTTATCCTCATTTATTCACACATTCATTTTACATACTCATATCTAGTCTAGATATTAGAGTGGGGGAACGTGAGCCTTGTTTTTCCACACATTCATGCTACACACTTAGATTCAGTATGTAAATCAAGGTGGGGGAAAAATAGGGTTTTTATTCCTCATGATTTAATGACCCATTGAGATTTAGTACAAGGGGAATCCACACTATGGGTTTCCTCTTGACATATTATACTCTAAATCTTATCGACTTCTCTAGCCATGAAGTGGGTAAATTCAAGATCACATTCACATAGGTAAGTACATATACACATTCCTCATTTTATTTTAGTATATTAATTTTATTTAATTTCATTAATAGAATAAAATGGGGTAAATTTAAACACCATAATTTAGTCAAGTAAAGTACCATGTCTTTTGTTGTTCTTTCACATGAAGGTCTTAGTGATGATTATAGTCCTTTTTCACATGGAATTTTTTAGTCATTTGATCTTTCTTATGTCTTATTTTCCTTATTTTTGATTCTCCAAAAATTATATTTATTTAAATATCATCCATACCATGATTGGATTGGCATATTTACACATGATTCTAGTTTGATCTGGTCTAATGTTACTAACGTTTGATTCTTCTATTTCCATGTTAGAGGTTTAATAAGGTCTCATTTGTGTGAAAATTGGTCAGGTATTTTTACCTCAATGTTAGTTTGATACCTTTTTACTAATACTTAATATTTGATCAGTTAAATGGATCTATTTTAAATAATTGTTAAAAAACCCTTAGTCTAATTAGTTAGCCTAAGTTCCTTTCAAATTCATGTGGGGTCATTTATTTAGATTTACATGGGAATAATTATTATATTTTAAATTGATATAAAATTTTTATCCTTAAGTCTTTATCATATTTATCAACACAACCAAAAATTTAGTCCAAAAGCTTCATACTAAGTTCTATATTTCCTAAAGCCCCATAGTCTAGTCTATCATTCACATAGGCTAAATTAAGCAAACCTCTTTTATTATATATTTTAGAAACATAGATTAAGATTTTATCCTAAGGTTTTTATCATGTTTGTTAACATGAATAAAATATTAGGCTAAAATTATATCCCAAGTTCTATATTTATTAACACCTTATTAAGTCTATTTTATGTTTGCAAAAATAGAGCAAACCAGGGAAAGACAAGCATCAAGCTCACATGGAGTCAATAAGCAAATCATTAAGATATGTGGTGTGGATTAAATCAAACATAGATGATCTAAAAGTGTGTAATCTAAGTCAAAGGACTTAAAATAATTATGGAGATGACAAGCGTTGAGGATGTAACCCATAGTTAAAACCTGAATGATATCCCAAAGATCGATGGTGAGCATAAAAGCATACACATTCTCATCAATGGAAAGTAAGGAGTCAAAGAAAGGATATGATGGTATGAATTATCTCAATTAGAGATGATCTAATGATGTGAGATCAATGTTTAAAGGTTAAAGGTTCTAAGAGCTTCATGAGCATGACAAGTGTCACCATCTCAGTGGGCTTCCTAAAGATCCAATAGAAAGTGTAAAAGTCAAGAGCCTCCCGACAAGAGATAATTCACCAAGTGGAATGATATCAGATCTCAATAGACCATATCAACTCATGTGAGAATGATCTAATGGCAACAAGCAATGGTTAACAATTTAAAGAAGCTAGAGTAACTGAGAGGCTTCCACATGGCACGATAGCACCCAAATGATGAAAATAGATTGGATCTCATGAGATGCTGCACTAGGGCATAATCTAATGAGATCAAAGATGAAGATTAATGGCTTGTGATGAAATCCAATGTTAAAAGACTCCAAAATACATCAATGGTGTGAACTTGATTCAGACTAAGGGAGCATGAGGTAAGGACATGTGTCCAAAGGCAACAATGGTCACATTTTTTAAATCAAATGGATAGCTCATCATAGGCATTACCACATTGACACGACACATTATATTCTTGAGTTAGCAAATATCATAAGTGTGAATACACATGTCTTAGACTTAATCTAGTTAGCAAATATGAAAATGAAGATCCGTTAATAGAAATATAAAAGGCTATTGTAGTAGAGGCATCTCAAAGGTCAATCAAGTTGAAATGATATATTATTTTGAGTTAAAGACCCTGTAAATCCTTTCAAAGGAATATTATATTCTATAAAGGCATGAGCAACATGGAATGCAAAGTCATGTTAGGTTAGTAATAGTTAAACAAGTTTATGAGTTCTATTAGAATTAGAAAAGAGATACTTGCCTATGCCACTTATCCAGTTGTATATTGACACTTGTTTAGTTACATGTTAACACTTATCCAATTGCATGTTGACACTTGTCCAATTATATGTTGACAAGGAATAACTATAATATCTCATGAATTATCTATATAAAATAGGTATTTCCAATTGTAATAGGTGGGAGTTACTATTATCAAAATTACTTTGTAAACTTTGAGCTAGCAGTACAAGCAAGGAATTTTGAAAATTTTGTCAAATATTTATCTATGTTTTTCCTATCATGGCTCCTTCCTCAATTACCTAGTTTGATATTTAGATTTAAATTATTTCTATATATCATAGATGTGCACATGTTAATGTAGAGTTATTAATTTGTGTTTATGCTAGGTTGATTGAAATATCTTTGGTTCATTGCATTCTCTTTTGCTTTTCTTGAAGATGTACAAAAGATATTATCTTGTGGAAGTAAACCTTTAAAGTGAACCTAATTTATTATTTGTATTATTTTTCCTAAGGCACTTGCCTTATATACATTACGATCTGTGTTGATGAAATTTTATGTTATATATTGGTTTAGTGCATGTCTTGATGAAAATTAATCTTTGTCATAATGTATAGATTAAAGATTAGAAATACCTTATTTTTTCCTTACCCTCTATTTTGTTCCCTTTTCAACCAGATCACTTTAGTTTATATTTTCATTATAAATATCCATATTATCTTATGGTTTAGACTTTAGGTTTTTGACATCAATCATGGTGTAGAGTAATTTCTTACTCTACGTCATATTTAATTTATTTTGATTCGAGCACTGCAATTTTGGTTCTTGCACATCTTGGACAAAGCAACAAGGTTTTGAAGTAGAGGACGGTTTCATTTTGCCTAAGTGTCGAAGTACAACAGAAGTTGCCAAGTGTCAGCCTCTAGTCACGGGTCTCTTTTTCCATTTTTGTTTCCTTCATCTCATTTTTTCCCAAGTATCAAATTCAAGCAGAAGCTGCCAAGTGTCACTTTTAGAAGCACAAAGCTGGCTAGCTAGCATCTTCCGAGCCCCCTTTTGTGACATTCAGAAAGACCACAAAATGTGCTACACATCCAGTAGTAGTTAAGTAGAACGCACCATGTGCCAGCATCCGTCTCTCATAGAGGCACTTGCATTTCTTTTTTTAACAAAGAATTTCAATGAGCTAAGTAGCAGAGAGAGTGAAAAGTGTCAGGTGGCAGTTGCAGAGGCCCTGAACTACCTATTTGAAGAAGCAGTGAAAGTCACCATGTGTCAACATCTGGAAGACATGGGTCTAATGCTTTCATTCAACGTATAAGGGTGTCATTTCATTTTTCTTAAGTGCTAAAGTACAATGGAGGCTACCAAGTGTCACTCTTTGAGTCCCTTTCTACTACATCCCAATAAAAAGTGGAAGGCAGCACATACCCCTAGAAGGAGAAGTGGAAGATGCTACGTATCTTCCTAGGAGCAGTGAAAGTCACCACGTGTCAACCTATGAGAAAACATCTTTGAGCCTAATTGCTAAATGAATATTGTGGTGGGTTTCAAATGATGTTTCAAAAGACTATGGAAGTGCTGAGTGTCAACAAGTGAAGACTGCCACGTGCATCCATCTCTTCCTGAAAGTTGCCCAAGTAAGGAACGCAGTGATTTTTGTTTTGATAAAACTGTAAAGTATCAAGTGGATTATGATAGGTGTCGAAGGTGGAGCATCCCTAGGTAGAATATAGAGAAAAGCAGAAGCAGCCAAGTGTCATTCTTTGATGTCTTCTAGATAAAAGATAATTTTCATGGATTGACTAAGTGTCATCTTCTGCTCGAACAGAACATAGTGTCCGTCTATTTTTACAGTAAAGATGGAAGGAAACTTGATGGGAGTTATTCTTGGTAGAGAGAACAGTGCACCGAGTAGGTTTTTGGGGCTGGCAAGCATTAAGGATGCCATCTATTTGTCCCTTATAAGCAGAGGTAGAGTAGACAATTGAGTGGCCAACTAGGTGATGGAACGAATAATTTTAGGCATGAAGAGAGGTACTAGACATGCATCACCATGCTTTAGTCAGGGCAGTTCTTGATAATATCAAGATGTACCCAAGGCATTGAATGTGCCATCTATTTTGTCCCCTATGAGTGACGGATGGAGTGGAATTGTGTGGGAAAGAAAGTGATCGAAGGAGACACCTGAGGCTATATAAGAAGGATTGTAAAATCTAAAAATGGAGATAATTCTATAGTTTTAGACTTTCTAAAGTTTTTGACAAGTGATATCATTTGCTTTTGTCTCAGTTTTCTTGAGTTTTAAAGTTGATATAACCGTGCATGTTTCTATGCCCTTTATGTGGCTGAATGAATTAAGGAAATTTGAGCTCCATGCCTTGGTTGATGTTATCTGTGTCATTTGCAAAGTAGTCTATACTGTAGATTTTCTAGAGTTGTGATTAGGAATGTCATTTGCTTTTGTTTCATTTTCTTGAATCGAAAAGTTTATATAATTGTACGTGACTTATGTGCCTCTTATGTGATTGGAAGATTTTGTTAGGAATATTGAACACTATGCCTTTATTGACATTCCTTGTATCTCAAAAAAAGACTTCCCTATTGTGAGCCTCTATTTCTGTTATTTTGACCTTTTACATTGATCATGAACTTGTCTTCTCTTAAATGTAATTGAATCCTATAATAGTATCTCTATACTCAGGTTAGGATTAGGATTACACTCAGGCACATCACCATAGTTAGGTTTCAATTCTTGCATTTTGTGTTTTTGTTTAGTCTCCTATCCCTTTTCCCCAACACCCATACAAAAGAAGAGACCAGCTTCTCTAAAATCTAGAGGTTATTTCAAGCTGCATCATCCCACAGCTTGAAACTTCCCATAGTTGATTGGTTAAGATCAAGCACAATTTTATGCCATCAATAGTTTCTAGCATGCCTGGTGGGACTCGTCTTTCAAGGAGTTAAAGAATTTTGGTGTGTTCTTTAGCCAATTAGCCTTTGGAGGTTTTTAGCAACACCAACAATGACTCTAAGTCAAATCAGTCAATCAAGCAATCCTGGTATCATCAGGAAATCACCTTTTGGTATGTATAATTATGTTACTCATAGCTATGAGTCTTATTATCCTTATATATTTAATCAAGAACAAGCTTCTCTTGGAATCATGTCAAGTAAAAAGGATGCAGAGGGTTATGAGTTATACCAATCTTATGACTAGTCTCCCCAAAATGTCACATCCCATGCTCAACCTGACCTTATTTTCACCTTTAAGAAAGCATTGCTGGGATTTAAAAAATATGTGTTAGAGCTTGACAATAGAAGGGGATATTGCCAAGAAATTCCTTGTCATGTCATCCATCAAGTAAGTAATGTAATAGATCTGATTAAAAGTGAGTGGGATCCCATCGAAAGAGAAAATTGACCAGGGCTTACATATGAGATGCTGGATGTGTGTGGATTGATTGCATTTTTAGAAGAGAAGCTAAGGATTCATGAGAGACAGCTTTACCAAGTCTATCAACCTGCACATTCATATGCCACCCTTGTCCATGAGCAAGGTCAAACTAGTCAAGGTCACTTCCCCAATAATTTAGAGTCTATGATAACAACAAGGGAGGAAGACCCCAAACCCTCACTTTCTACTCAAGTCCCTTCCACCCTTCCTCAAGAAGCTTCTAGTTTTTCATCACAGCCTTCTTCTTTATCCCTTTTCAAAGAAGAATGTATTTTGGAGGAAGCAAATGAGTATGCAGAAGAGTGTGCTCAATTCATGGCTAGTCAAGAGGATTCCACAAGCATAGATAAAGAGGAAATCATTGTAGATCCCCCATTTGATGAACAAGAGGATAAGTTACAAGCTTTTGTCTTAACCTCTGATGAGGAAGAGATCATTTCTAACTTTTTTCTCATTCTACAAGAAGATATGGAAGAACATGAACACTACCTTAATCAAGCCATTGAGATGGGTAACACTATCCTTCAAGAAGGCTATGGCTTAGCTAGATATGGAGAAGATGACTCTGAGGCTCAACTGAGTATACAAAAGGGATACCAGCATTCAGATCTAATGCATTAAAGCTAGAATCTAAAGGAGATGAAACAAAAGATAATGGATATAAAAAGGCATAGAATAAAGAACCAATAGCTAATGATTTCTTGATGACACACAATAGCATGAAGAACTAGTATTTGAGGAGCTTTCAAGGACAAGAAGAGTTCATGGGTGTTGAAAGCATGTTCGACTCAGACTCGTTCGAATGTAGGCAAATCCGTGTGGCCAGTGTAGATGACATTCCATCAAAGATATACCCATTACAATCACTGGTATGGCAACAAAAGTTGGCTTGTCATAAAGAAAACATTGGAAAGTTCATTTTTGATCCCAGAGGGAAATAAGGATGTGTAATTAATGTAGTTAGGTAGTTTCTCATTCCCGCATTATTTTGTTTTTTGTTGTTGTTTTCCTGCTTTTCTTTTTAAATAAGCATTTTTAAAGACAGAGTCGGTGTCTTAGAATTTTTTTTAATTCTTTAAATTTTGTTGCATTAAATGTTTCCTCAAATCTTTGAGATCTCTAAGGTACCTTGCACCGCATAATGTGTCCACCTCACTATTTCCTAAAGATTGAGTAGGATTTGCTAACGGTCACCCAAAATTAATGCTATTTGGGACTTGATAGGCCCATAAATATCCCTTAACAAATTTTAAAGTTTACAAACTCTCAAGCATTCCTATGAACATACCCTACTCATTATGATTGTTAGCACCTAATGAAATTTGTTTTAGCAAGCGTGCTTTTATCTTTGGCAAGGTTCATACCAGGTTATTATACAAGAGATATAGAGATGGTGGGAGCATCATCATCCCAACAAAGAACAAGGACACCTAGATATCTCAATAGGTTACTGGTGAGTAAATCATATGCTATAGCTCTTGCACAACCGCCAAGAAGTTACCTGAGAATAAAATCCCTACGGGTCAGTCAAACCAGTGACCCATCCAAGGTAAAGGACTATGCAGATGGAATCATGGACCTAATTTTACAAAGAGCCAGTAGCAAGAACCTCAGAGAAGGAGCACACCAAAGGTGTCTACAAAGAGCCAGGGCAAGGCAATATGAAAAATTTGAAATGAGCATATAGACCTCACAACTTGCTCAGTTCATCATCCTAGTTGTGCACCCATGCCTGGATATAATTGAATTATACACAGACTTGCTCCATCCACAATCTTACACCATTCAGCAAGGCCCATTCATGTTTCAGATCACCCCATCGGCTATCAAGGACATGCTTTCCCTGCAATGCAATGGTACCGCCACCTTCCCCACCATTGATAGGATGTAAAGGACATGGGAAAATGTCAACACTCAGACCAAGTTTTTGAGGTCTGAGATACAAATGGCCAATGGTGATACCACGATACCCATGCTCCCTATACCAAGGACTCAATTCGTGCCTACTAGCAAAGATGCACTATCAATGATGGCCCTCATCTTTAGCATGAAAGATGACATGGTTGTATATGTTAAGCAAATGGCCATCCTATTCAGGCTGAAGACAGTCAATAAAATGCAAGAATATCGACTCAACTTCTTAGAACACATCACCTTCTCAATGGTGGAGCAACTGACCTAGTTCAAGTCAAAAGGGATATTCAGGTACTCCTCCTTTTTGTTTCATCTGATACTGCACCAGAACCCTAACCTTTTCACCTAGTTTATGAATCTAAACTTGTATGATCTAGCTTTTGACCCCTAAAGAACCATCCCTATGTCCACATGGACACATATTTTATCAAAGACCAGTGACCCATATGATTTTTGGGAACTATTTATTACCCCTATTCTTCATTGCCTCAGCCCTGAGCCTGTCATAAATAGGTTATTCCCAAGTGTTATGAACCTCCTAGTCAATTGCCTAATCCCATGTGACTTCTATTTTGGGTCTCGTCACATGATCATAAGAGTCCATGGATTTTGTGGAGAGCTAGTGCTACTACCAAAGACCTTAACTCTTAGGTTAGCATTCCTAGAAGTCACCAGGTAGGTGTCGATGGTTGATAATGATTATGGTTCTCAGAAGAAGAAGACAAAAATGTACAAACTCTTGTGGATGGTAGGTGGTGTAAGCCAAAGAAGTTGAAAGTATACTATTGAGGAAGCTGGCCTTCCTTGAGTTCCTGTTGATTGAGGACAAGTTGGTTTATGACCCAACTAATTACATAGCCTTCGTAGTGAGGACAAATAAAATTTGAGCTAGGATCGTGCATGAAGTCCACCCTTTTTAGGAGACTAGGAAAAACCCTAAAAAATATGCCCCTGGTCTCTACGTCAAACTAACAGACTTGCCCATGCCACAAAATAGGCCATGGGAAACCTTATATGACAAAAAAAGGGATTATGATCCCAAAGTCAGGATGACCTCTGGTTTGAGAAGGACACTGAGGAACAAAGGATGAGATGCAAAAAAAATTAAGGCCTATTGGAAATATAGGCAAAAGATTTCCCAAACCACCCATGATTTTAGAGGTGTAGACTCAGATGAAAGGTGGGAAGAACTCTGGGATGACTGGCATCCATCCCCTATATCTAGCCAAAAAACAAGCCAAATGCTAACACTCAGGGTAGAGCAAGAAGCTAGAGTGGGACCAAGCCAACAACTGCAAACTTCAAAGCAAGCTGCAGCAATCATAGAACAACAAAGAAGTGTGGTGTCATCACCACCAAGGGCCTCCACATCATTAGGAATAATTGAAGTCCCTAGTTCTCCACATGCACCACCGGTAATAGTAGAGGTAGAAGGGAGACAAATGTAGCCAGAGGTAGAGACACCCAAAAAGAGAAGGAGGGTGCAGTTCTAATTAGATCTAGAGGAGGAAGAGGAGCCTTCATAGCACCCAGTGTAGAGCACTACAACTTCCCCTCAAGTAAGTATTTCTTCCCCTCCTCCCTCTCAACCTATTCCCCACCCTATTAGCATGATGCCTCCACCCAATCAGATGACACCTTCTATCATTGCTGCCATTCCCATTTCACAAGCCACCCCATCATCAACACCTCAGGCCCTAACATTACCCCATTTTTGCCCCTCCATTCCCATAAAGATGCCCCTTTAGCTCACCCCTACCCAGCCAATGGCTCTCCAATATGGCCTACCACAAGGATTTCCTTTTGTAGGGGGCATATTGCATTCCCTTCCACCTTCTAGATGTAGGCTGATGCTACTAGAAAGGCAAGAGAGGCCTAGTTAGAGAAGAAGAGGACTAAAGAGAATAAAGCACCAGCTGTCCCACATTTGAGGTCATAATTTAACCCTATCCAACAACAACTGACGGTGACCAATTTGTCACCCAATGTTGCTAAGCTGAGTGAGAAAATGCAGCTAGAAGACTACATGATGAATGTAGTGGCCATTGACATGTCCCTATTCAGGCCCCAAGACAAAGTCAAACTACTGACTGAATCCACTTCTATAGTCATAAAAGATTATTTGAAGAAATTGAGAAGATTGTAGAAGATGGAGGCTGATTTAAACCAAGAAAAGGAAAACTATAATAGTTTGGCTGAAGAAATAAACAAGAGAGATAATGAAATAGCTAGTCTACAGAAATACTTGCAAGATATTATTTCCCTCCAGACTCAAAGGGCAGTCTAGGCCCAAAATGATTCATTGAAGGTAGAGCTCACACTTGCAAAAGATGTAGCAACAACCCTAAGGTGGGAGAATGCAACATTGTAGGGAAGAGTCAAAGGACTCCAACTGTAGGTTACCTAATCATAGTAAAGGCTACTGGAGGAGTAGAACAAAGTTGTGGCTTTTCCAGCCCAATTCCAAGTACAGCAACAGAGGACAACACAATTGGTAATTGACCTAGCCATTAGGTCAAGAGGCATCAGAGTGGTGCAGCTGGTGAAGGAGCTCTAAAAGTTAGCATAGGAGAGAATATCTTCAGAGATTGTCTAGTTCAAGCTATTTTTCACCTTCCTACTCAATGCACAACTATGCAAAAGGGTGGAGAATTCAGTACAGAACACTCTGGCCATGATCTCCAAAAGAGTCACAAACTCCCACTCATTATTATAGAAGCTCTATGACATGATGGATGTGACATTGGTAGCCACTGGGATCCTTGACAGAATGGCCACCACAAAATAGGTTAATGAAGAGCTCAGTCACAATGTTGTGGCCAACAGTTGTAGAAGCTGTCTCGATGTCATGAAAGAAGGCATTAGTGAGATGAGACACAACATTGAAGATCTAGTGTAACTAGGCCTACCTTCCCCATTTATAGATGCAGATATTGTACTGATGGTTGATCAAATCAAACCATTGGTGCTAGAAAAATAGAGAGATCAAATAGTTTTCTAGAGCTTGCAGGATGATTCCTTAGTCTCGAAGGTTGAAGCTATTTTGGTTCCTATTTCTTGGCTGGAATTCAAACTAAAAGCCATGGTCCAGATATTGCAAACCTTTTTACACAAGGATATCATTAACCATGATCTGGCTTTCATTGAATTGTAGAACAAGTAAGGATTATCTGACCATGAGTGGTCTATCTTCCAGATAGCACTGTTGAAGCTATAAATTTTGAAATTTTGATCGAGTGAGAGTCAAGTTCTTTTTGAGCAGGCTCAAAAGTCCTAGAGGTCACCATTAACTATAGAGTAGTTCCTTACTCTATGTCATATTTAATTTATTTTGATTTAAGCACTGTAATTTTGGTTCCTATGCATCTTGGATGAAGCGACAGAGTTTTGAAGCAGAGGATGGTTTCATTTTGCCTAAGGATCGAAGTATAGCAGAAGTTGCTAAGTGTTGCCCTCTAGTCACGAGTCTCTTTTTCCCTTTTTGTTTCCTTTGTCTCATTTTTTCCCAAGTATCAAATTGAAGTGGAAGCTACCAAGTGTCATTTTCTAAAGCACAAAGCTGGGCAGCTGGCATCTTTCGAGCCCCCTTTTGTGACTTTCAAGAATACCATAGAATGTGCCACGCATCTAGTAGCAATTAAGTAGAATGCACCATGGGCCATCATCTATAGCTCATAGAGGTACCCACATTTCCTTTTTTGACAAAGACTTTCAACGAGCTAAGTAGTAGAGAGAGTAGAAAGTGCTAGGTGGTAGTTTTAGAGGCCCTGAACTACCTTTTTGAAGAAGCAATGGAAGTCACCACGTGTCAACATCTGGGAGACATGGGTCTAATGCTTTCATTCAATGCATAAGGGCATCATTTCATTTTTCTTAAGTGCTAAAGTGCAGTGGAGGCTGCCAAGTGTCACTCTCTAAGTCTCTTTCTACTACATCCCAAGAAAAAGTGGAAGGTGCCAGATACCCCCAGAAGGAGAAGCAGAAGATATTACATATCTTCCTAGGATTAGTGCAAGTTTCCATGTGTCAACCTTTGAGAAACCATCTTTGAGCCTAATTGTTAAATGAAGTTTGTGGTGGGTCCCAAATGATATTTCAAAGGACTATGGAAGCACCGAGTGTCAACAAGTGAAGACTGCCACGTGCATCCATCTCTTCCTAAAAGTTTCCTGAGTAAGGAACATAGTGAGTTTTGTTTTGATAAAACTAAAAAGTATTGAGGAAGCAGATTGTGATAGGTGTCAAAGGCAGAGCGTCCCTGGGCAGAATATACAGAAAAGTGAAAGCGGCCAAGTGTCATTCTCTGGTGTCTTCTAGACAAAAGAGAATTTTCATAGATTGACTAAGTGTCCTCTTCCATTCTAATAGGATATAGTGTCTATCTATTTGTTACATCAAAGATGGAAGGAAACTTGGTGGGAGTTATTCCTGGTAGATAGAACAGTGGTTTTTGGGGTTGGCAAGCATTGAAGATGCCATCTATTTGTCCCCTATAAGTAGAGGTATAGTAGATAGTTGAGCCAGTAAATAGGTGATGGAATGAAGAATTTTAGGTGCAAAGAGAGGTACTAGACATGGATCACCATGTCATAGTCAGGGCAGTTCTTGATAAGATTAGGATGCATACAAGGCATTGAATGTGCCATCTATTTTCTCCCCTATGAGTGAAGGATGGAGTGGAATTGCGCGGGAAAATAATTTATCAAAGGAGACACCTAAGGCTATATAAGAAGGATTGTAAAATATAAAAAGGGGGATAATTCTATAGTTTTAGACTTTCTAAAGTTTTTGACCAGTGATATCATTTGCTCTTGTCTCAATTTTCTTGAGTTGTAAAGTTGATATAACCATGCATGTTTCTATGCCCTTTATGTGGCTGAATGAATTAAGGAAATTTGAGCTCCATGCCTTGGTTGATGTTTTTTTTAGTGTCATTTTCAAAGTAGTCTATACTATAGATTATTTGGAGTTGTGATTAGGAATGTCATTTGCTTTTGTTTCATTTTTTTGAATCAGAAGCTTTATATAACTGTACGTGACTTCTGTGCCTCTTATGTGATTGGAAGATTTTGTTAGGAAGATTAAACACTATGCCTTTGTTGACATTCCCTGTATCTCAACAAAATACTTCCTTTTTGTGAGCCTCTGTTTCTATTATTTTGACCTTTTACATTGATCATGTAGTTGTCTGCTCTTAAATATAATTGAATCCTATAATAGTCTCACTGTGCTCAAGTTAGGATTAGGATTACACTTAGGCACATCATCATAGCTAGGTTTTAATTCCTGCATTTTGCATTTCTGTTTAGTCTCCTATCCCTTGTCCCCAACACCCATACAAAAGAAGAGACCAGCTTCTCTAAAATTTGGAGGTTGTTTCAAGCCGCATCATCCCACAGCTTGAAACTTCCCATTGTTGATTGGTGAAGATCAAGTCAATTTTATGCCATCAACACATGGGACTTAATTTAGATCAATTTCATCTTCACAAAAATTTAGTACCAAGCTTGGTCCCAATAAGCATTTACATGTTCATTTTGTGAAACAGTCATTTAGCTTAGCTACTACCCCACCCAAAATCTAAGGAAGATAATAAACATCAAATCGTGCAATGGATTCTTTGAATCCAAAAATGATAAGTCTATCTTAAACACTATATTAAGTTTTTAATACATCTAGGTGCATCAATAGGGGAAATTTGGTGCTATAGGGAGGGCTTAAGATAATGCTTTGTAAATTCAATATTGCATTGCTAATTTTTTTGAATTACGTTTAAATATTGATGTATTCTTTGCATATTTATGTTTATTTTGGTATATTTATGTAAATATCATTAATATTAATGGTTTTAAAACAATCTTTGTGCATATTTAGACAAAATATTTTGAAGATCTATATGAATATTTTTGCAAATATTTGAAGATACATTTATCTTTTCAAATATTTAGTTTCTATGTTGTATTGTGAATAGGATTTGGAGCCAGAATGACCACAAGTAAAATCTTCATCAAGATATGGCATGGTTAGGGAGATATTCTATAAATGTGCCTAGTTAGGTACATGATTTGCCTCAAAATCTTGAAAGGTATTTACCTGATTTTAGTTTTATTGGTGTTTTGACTACTGAAGAACACATCAAGTGCTTCAAAGATGCTTTATGATTGTTAAATATTGTTCATGAAGATTTTACCTATAGATTATTTCCTTTTACTCCTATAGATGAGGCATATGATTGGTTTCTTAATCTTCTTGAATATTTCATTGTTATAGGAAATGATTTTAATAATCATTTCCTTGATCAATTTAGAAAGATCATCAGTTCATATGTCCTTTATCAACAATTCATTACTGTGACGAAGGATTAAAATGAAACCATTAAATATTTTAATGCTATATTTCAAAATATGTTAAACAAAACCATTGATCCCTATAGACCTATTGAGTCTTTATCTTCAGATATTTATAAAGACACATTGGATCTATTAACTTCTATGTTTTTGAAAAGTTATGTTGGAGTCATTAATACATTAGATTTATCCAATGCTAAGGCTATGGTGATTAATGACCAAATGTAATCCTAGGGTCAAATGGAATATGCCATTCTAAATATCAATCCTAATATTCATATATTGAATGTCATTTATAATTTTAATTAGAGCATGTTTATTTTAAATCAGACTCTAGTTTTAAACCAATTACCTTTAGTCATGTTCATCCTGGTCAAAACCTAGGATTCTTGAATCACATTGCAAATGGATCTCATCCACAAGATCAAAGATATATGGTGCCAACAACTAGTATCAAAATTCAAGTTCAAAATTTAGGGGCATGTAAAAATGAAAATGACTCCATTCTAAAAATGGTCCAAAAGCTGAGCATTGATTTTGTTGAGATATAAAAGTAATTATGTAACAATGAAGAAGGTTATAATATAAATTATTCTATTCAGGGGGTCAATGGACCCACATCTAGGATTAAAAACAATAATGATAACTATAAAAATGAACCATCTAAAATTAAAAATGTGCATAACATTAAAACTTGTGGTTTACCTTTGGCTAATTATTGTAGGGTTCATAATAATGTTGCGTGGCCATCTAGTTCTTTTAAGATATCTACATCTTTTAGAACAAATCTTATGGTAGATACCTATGATTTGAATTTTCAAAATGAATATAAATTTTAATATAATTCATAAGAGGTATCTACCACACCAATCAAGGAGGAATATTTTATCCTTTGAAAAGCAATAGAAGAAGTTGTAACTCAGATAAATGGAGTTCCTAAAGATGTCATTGAAACACTTAAAGGCAAAGAAGATGAAGATGAAGTAAATGTAGTAGATCAATAAATTTCATATGAATCCATAAAAAGGTCAAAAGTATGTTATCAACATGTTTCAAATGGTAATATTCCAAAAAAATCTCATATCCTTTCTATTATCCATGATGAAGATACCTTTTGGGATGACTTTGAGATTTTTTGTGAAAAGATTGATAGTCCATGCCCACTTCATATAGAGAGTGGGCAATGTGTTATAAAAGGTGTTGTTTTAGGTATTATTCAATAAGGAAATGATATTATAAATATCCCAAAGCAAGATGAAGACATCAATCCAAGTATACCAATGGAGTTAACCATACAACCATGGAAGGATAATGAGACAAGACATGATCACTCTTTGAATGAAGTAGAGCTAGCTTTCTTGATTCAAGAAAGAATAATTTAGGAAGAAGATAACTAGATCTTAGATCCATATCTTCAATTCATATGCTTGATAATGGAGGTTGGAAGCTAAGTTGCATCATATAGAAGACATAATCATATAAGTGCTCCTATCCACAAGAAGAGGCCACTAAATAGAAGTAATCATGTTTCAAGGTTTCGTACTAGAATAAATATGTTTCCATTTGATCCTTGATTTAAGTTATTTATGAAGTTAGTGTAAGGATTTATATTATTTTCTTTCCTATTTATTTCCTTCCTACCCCTTATTTGTAAATATTTGTTTCCTTTTTTTGTTTTTGTTGGTGTGTTTGCTTTCTTTACATTGATCCCTACTTTCAATAAGTCTTTTCCAAGATTGTTTTTAGTCTCCAAATTCACCTAAATTTTTAGGGAGATTCTCAAATCAAGAATGTAGGTATGACTTTTAAACATTGATTGATCATGGATTCTAGGTATTCGAACTTGATGTTATGATTTGGATAAATTTGTAAATATTGATATCTAGGTTGATTATTCCTTTAAAAACACCTTGTTTTAATCTAAATTTGATTTTAATAAGGATTGAACATGTTGGGTGAAAGTTTGAATTATTGAAACATAGTCATGTTTTCACTTAATAAACATTATTTCCTAGGATAAAGTTTGCAACTAAGGATGATTGTCTGAAGACCAAACACTTGACCAAATCCCAAAACCTGGCTAACATGGTTCCCAAACTTTGCTAGAGTCTCAAAAATGATTTGAGAAATACAAAAATAAGAACCTTATTGAAAAATTAAAGATATTTATAAGCAAATGTGATTATGGTAATCTCCACTAAGGCTATGAATGCCTAATTGATAGTGGAGCAAGGCCTTGAGTGGAACTAAAGGCATCTTTATTGGGGATATAGATGCTTGGGTGGTAGCATATCAATGCCCAAGCCTTCCCTGAATGAAATAATGATTATTAATACACGTCCAAATATGATATAAGTCAGTGTTAATGGTTAAAGTCAAGATATCTAGAATTTTTTCCCTGAATCTCATGACAAATAGTAAGTGCAATAAAATCACACACATAATGTGACTAATTTTGTATGTATGAGCCTAATTCTACATTTTTGAGACTTTTTCTAATCATTATTTTATATTAATAATGGTACTTGATCATTTTGGATGATTTGTATGGCTATTAGTTTAAACCAAGAGTATCTCAATTTTAACATATTGCTATGTTTCCCCTAAAAGTTACCATTTGTTGAGGTCAACATACCCCCATTCTTAAAAATGGTGACTCTTATTTTAGATTATGAAAGTTTATGCTTTAAATTGAAAATTTATCTTATTAGAGTACCATTAGATATTTTTACACATTATCTTTATTTGAATACCATCCACACCATGGTTGGATTGGCATATTTACATAAGATTATAGTTTAATCTAGTCTAGTGTTCCTAATGTTTGATTATTATATTTGCATGTTGCAATTTTAATAACATCTCATTTGTGTAAACACTTCTCAGGGTTCTATACCTTAATGTTAATTTGATCCCTTTTTAATAATCCTAAATATTTGATCGGTTAATTGGATTTGTGTTAAATAAGTGTTAAAAATCCCTTAGTCTAATTAGTTATCCTAGGTTCATTTGAAATTGATGCAAGGTCATTTTATTTGAATTTACATGGGAACAATTATTATATGTTAAATTTAGCTTAAGATTTTATCCTAAAGTCTTTATTGTGTTTATCAACACAACCAAAAAATTAGTCTAAAAGCTTCATACTAAGTTCTATATTTCTTGAATCCCCCTAGTCTAGTCTATCATTCAAATATGATAAATTAAGTGAACCTCTTTTATTATATATTTTAAAAACCTCGATTAAGACTTTATCCTAAGGTTTTTATCATGTTTATTAATATGAATAAAACCTTAGGCTAAAATTATATCCCAATTTATATATATATATATATATATATATATATATATATATATATATATATATATATATATATATATTTGGACCTTACTAAGTTTATTTTATGTTTGAAAAAATGGAGAGAACCCATAAAAGATAAGTTTCAAGATCGTGGGGAGTCAATAAGTCAAGAATAATGATCTATGGTTTGCATTAATTTTAACACAAATAATTTGATAGTGTTTAATCTAAGTCAAAAATTTAAAAGACTCAAAAAAATCATGAATATGACAAGTGTCAAGTATGCAAACCATGGTAAAAACCCAATAAATATCTAGAATATCAATAGTATACATAAAGGCGTACACATTTCAATCAATGGTGAGCATAGAGTCAAGGAAAGGATCCAATGACAAGCATTTCCTTTCTTAGAGGTGATCTAATGATGCAAAATTAAAGCATAAATGTCAAAGGTTCTAAGAGATTTGTGAGAGTGACAAGTGTCACCATCTTTGGAGGCTACCTAAATATTCAATGAAAAGTGTAAAATTCAAGATCCCGAATACAAGTAAGGATTCAACAAGTGTCATGATCCCAGAGCTCAATGGAAAGATCCTATAGAGCATGTTCATTGAAGTGAACAAGATCCAATAGATTGTATCAACTTAGACAAAGATGATCTAATTGTGTGAAGTTATGGTTGATAATTTGAAGTACCTTAGAGCAAGTGATAGGATTCCACATGGTGTGATAACACACCAATGATGAAAATAGCTTGGATCTCAAAAGATGTTTCCCCATGGCATAATCTTTTGAGATCAGAGATGAAATCAATGTATCTTGATGAAATATAATGCTAATGGACTCCAAAATAGATAAATGATACAAACTTGATCCATCCTAAGAGAGGATGAGGTAAGGACATGTGTTTAAAGTTAACAATGGTCATGTTTTTTAATCAAATGGATAGCTCAACATAGGCATTACCACATTGAAATGACACATTGGATTTGTGAACTAGTGAAGATCATAAATGTGAATACACATGTCATAGACTAAATGTGGATAGTGAATATTAAAATGAAGATCCAACAATAGAACAAGAGAAGGTTGTAGTTGCAGAGGCATCTCAAAGGTCAATTAAGTTGACATGGTATATCATTTTAAGTTAAAGACCCTATAAATCCTTTCAAATAAATATTATATTATATAAAGGCATGAGCAATATGTATTGCAAAATCATGTTAGGTTAGTCATAGTTAAAAGGGTCATGATTTCTATTAGCACTGGAAAAGAGATATTTGTCTATGCCACTTGTCTAGTTGCATGTTGAGAAGGAATGACTAGCATATCTCATGAAATATCTATATAGAGGAGGTATTGCCAATTGTAAAGGGGGGATTTCTTAGAGTCAAAATTACTTTGTAAACTTGGAGCAAGTAGTACACACAAGTAATTCTTCAAAATTTGTCCAATATTTATCTGTGTTTACTATCATGGTTGATTCCTTAGTTATCTAGTTTAATAATTAGATTTGAATTATTTTTATGGCTCTTAGATGTGCACATGTTAATGCAGAGCTGTTAATTTGTGATTATTATACGTTAATTGAAAGATCTTAAGTTCATTTTGCTCTCTTTTGCTTTTCTTAAAGATGTGCAGAAGCTATTTTCCTGTGGAAGTAAATCTTTAAAGTGAACTTGATTTCTTATTTGCATTACCTTTCCTTAGAGATTTCCATAATATACATTAGGATCTATGCCTATGAAATTTCATTCTATTTATTGGTTTATTTCATGTCTTGATGAAATTTTATCTCATAATGTCTAGATTAAAGATCAAAAACACCTTATTTCTACCTTACCCTCCCTTTTGCTCCTTTTTTGACTAGATCACTTTAGTTGAGCTTGTCATTATAAATATCCATGTTAGCTTAGGATTTAAAATTTAGGTTTTGGACATCATTCATTGGACTTAGTTTAGATCACTTTCATCTTCACAAAGATTTAGGACCATGGTTGCTTCCAATAACCATTTACATGTTTATTTTTTGAAACATTCATTTAACTTAGCTTCTACTCCACCACGAATCTTAGGAAGATCATAACTAGTAACTCATGTAATGGATTCTCTATAGAAGTTTTTCTTAAACACTATATGAACTTGCTAGTACATCTAGGTGCATCAACATGTCCAATGGGGTTTTTATCTCCTGTTTAAGTCTTAACCCCTCTATGAGCATTATCTTATGCTTTTTATCCCTATTTTATGACTTATCATCTATTAAACAAGGTATTATACTCAAAATAATGTTACTTATACATAAAGATCTTCACAAGGCATTTTACATCTAGAAATTACTATTTTGGTACATGATTACATAAAATCAATCAATAATACATCTTAATACTCTGCATACTACGAAGTCATCACATCTAGATGTCACATTCTTTATCAAAGGACTTAAGTGAAATTTATTATACCATACCATGTATATTGATGGTGCATGTTCCATAAGGGATAACTACATGTGATTTAGAACCCATATCATTGGGGTTAATGTAGGTATCAGCTAGGATAACATGGGTTCTACTCCACATGATCACAACATCCCATAACCAAATTTTTAATTTATTTTTTTCATTTAATCCATTTTTTATTTCGTGTGTGCATGTATTCATTAGGTTTTCAGAAGAAATTTAGCCAACAAAATAATATAGGTGATCCCCCAAAAGACAAAAAAGTACCTACAAGACCTCTATAACCTCTTGTAACTTCCCTAAAAGTTTTATATAGTCTCTATAAGATGGATATTAACACCAAAATTAGGCATTATCACCACATGACACTATTGTTTTGATATGGGTGCTATTGTCTAAGACCATATTTCAATAAATAGTTAGGATACAAATGGTGGATGCCTATCTCTCTAGCCTATTCCAGTTGCTTGATTTGCATAAAATTCTATTTATTTCTAGATAAGTACCTTTTTCTCTTCTCACTTGTTATTTTTATAAGGTTCAATTAAATTAGTTATTTCTAATTTTCATTCTAGATTAGAAACATACTTATCACTTTAACAATGTAGGATCTGCATTGAGTTAAGTCCTAAAAGGTTAAAGAATTTGGTATAGCTCCCCCAAAACTTAGTGAAGACCCACTTGAGAACTCAAAAAAACCCAAAAACTCCAAAAATCATTTCTTGATTTGAAAAACATGAGGTATGAATATGTGTGAAATCACCAAAAATAACCTTAAAACCCTACAACAATGGCTATAAATCATTATCACAAATATAGATTTTGTTTACAAATAGTTTAAGGATTTTAATGTGGCATTTATATTATAATTTTTATTGCAGACTTCATGTGTATATTTCTCATGAATTTTCAATAATTCACACTAAACCTATAAAAGTGACAAAAATAAAGAAAACCAACAAGAATTCTTGAAATAAAGTTCTCACCAAGGATTTTAGATTTGAAAAAAAAACCATCAAATCAAAGCTATGATACCATGTCATATTTATACAATATCTCTAAAAATCCAAGGTTATATAAAAAACCTAGGAGTAGGTTAGAACAATTCAAAATAAAGGTGACTTTCATATTAGTCCATTAGCTAAAGAGTATAAAGAAGGTATATTATATTAGTCCATTAGCCAAAAAGGTAATAAATAAAATCACTATTAATGATCACATTAAGTTTATTTTATCTTAATGGCATAAAAGACCCTATGAAAGTTCACTAACAACCATTTAAGTAAAACTATAAGCAAGAAAAAATGTACACTAATATTGAGTAGCCCTCAGAGTTAAAAACTAGAATGATACACATATGCTAAATATAATGCTCTATAATTTATACAAATTTGAGGGATATAAGTATTAGTTCTTTATGATCATGTTCCAATAACACCCTAAATTAGTTAATCGTAATGCTCACTCTATGAGAGCATCATAAGGGTTAGTTCTTTATGGTCATACCCACTCCCTGAGATACCTACATATTTGCAGTAATCACCTTCCAATGAAAACATAGGGATGGATGTATTTCATCCATTAATAATAAATTGATGTTTTTATTCCTAATTAATACATCAATAATTATGTCTATGAATAAACATAACATAGTTACCACTTATGGGTAACTTTCTAGCCACTAGCTAGCCAAAGTGTAGCTAGGCACTATTAAGTTCTAAATGAGGCATCCAAACATATATGAATAAAGGTTAATTTCAAATACCAATATAAAAAATAATAATAAACTAATATCACTCTATATTATGGATAAAACACCTCTGGTCAGACCTAATCTTAAAGAAACTAAAGCCTTATAAAATTGAAAGGGCATTTAAGACTCAAAACTTGAACTAAGTCGATAATAAACTGTTTTAGGCTAGGAATGTAAGATAGACACTAATTTAATTATAAATTTATATGGCACACTTAAATAAAAACAAAACCAAAAAATATTATAAAAGATAAAAAACATAGCAATTCCATGTTGGATAAACTGGATGTGAAAGCACCCTTGTTTTGATTTACAAAAAAGTGAGTAATTTTGTTAAATTATTAGAACCTATTTTTCATGATAAATGTATCATGACTAAGGAATTGTAATATTTTTTTATTATGAAAAAATATATAAATGTGTGCAGCATTCTAAAGTAGATTAAAATCTAAAAAGTGTTTTACATAATTCTTTTGTAAAATTGACTTAAGAATTGACTTACTAAAATAAACAATATTATAAATTAATTGTATCTTATTATTTTACTAATAATTTTAAGATATTTTTATTTTATTATAACATTTATTTTTGAGTGTTTTTATTTATAGATATTATATTTTCATTGATTCCAAATTTAGTTTAGATATAAGAAAAAGTAGATACTTGTTGCACAAAAGTCTTCATAATTAACCACAAAGGATAGTTGATAAAATGGTTAAAATTTGTTTAATTATTTTTTTCAAATTTTGCATCTGAAAATAATTGAGCTCAATCCTCTAATTGGACAAACTCTCATTTTATTTATTTAATGCATACTAGTTCTAAATAAACTTTAAGATCTATAAAGTTACTATAAAATCCCTTGTAGAACTATTTAAAAAACTAAAAAAAATCATTTGTTTTCAAGGGCCATAAATTTTCTAAATAATAGATTGTTATTTATTAACTATTTGAAACGTATTAAAAATGTCAATTTTGAAGGTTTTCACCTTTTGATATTTACTTTTTC
>JARHVA010001882.1:1510000-1562500 GCA_037957365.1 Torreya grandis | reverse complement strand
TCCATATTTCTCACAAAGTTTGCCAACCTTACTAGCATGATGCTCATTAAGGACCAAACAATTCCAAATAATATGACCATAGAAATGAACTCTTCTTGTACATGATTACTTGTTTCATGTTGTTTCCCATTCACTTTCTCATGAGCAACTCCCATCCTCTTTATAGGCATTATTTCAAAAGGATTGATTTCATGTTCATTTCAAACTTCAGCTAATATGATATTTCTCCATCCTTCAAATGCTGATGAGTTCTTTCTAGAGGGTGATATCCTCTCTTGATAACTTCAAATATATCATTCTCAAATTCAAAATATTATTGAAAGAATAAAAATAAAAGATTGTTTCTTTTTTTCATACTTACTTGAATCCCAATGCTACCTTCTCCATTTTTTATTAGCTCATGGTTTCTTTGGAGAGGAGTATAGCCTACTCTAATGAATTCAAGTAAGTCATACAAAAACTAATTATGAACTTGTTCATGTTCTTCCATGGTGTTCTACAAGGTGAGGAAGGAACTAATGATCATTTCTTATTCTTTGGAAAAAAAGAAACAATCTTCTTCAAAAGATTGTGAATTGTCCTTTTGTTCACCAAGGGGGATACCTATGGTGATTTCCTCTTCATCTACACTCATGGAGTTGCCTTGATTAGTCATGAATTGAGAATATTATTCTTCACTTGCCTTTCTCAAGGTAGGTTCCTCAACACAAGGAAAACATTATTCATCAACAAATAAAAGAGATTCAACATAAGGACTCTCAAAATCAGATTGGGAATGGAATGTAAGGCGTTATTTTTAAATCTCATGAGAAAGAGGAGGAAAACCTTGGGCCAAAATCACTTGATTCTCTTCTTTCCACTTGACCACCACTTCATCAACATCAAAATTAGATTGAGGACTCTCTTGATGAAAGGTAGATGGGGTGTGTTTAGGAATAGGATCTTCTTTTAGGTCTAATCCTTCCATCTCACCTTGATTAAGAAACCTCATCTTTGCCTCTAATTCCTTAATTTGTTTAGCTAGATTCTATTGGAAAAGTCCTTCTTGGAGCTCATAGGAATCATCATGGATATGGGGAGTACATGAAGGCTTCCATGGAGTATAATAATCTTGAGGAAGGGTGGGAGGGATTTGAGAAGGACTAGCTTCATTTTGCACTTCACACTCTTGAACAATACTCTTCTCTTCTTTCTTGCTCCATATTTCACTATTTCACTCCAGCTCGTGATGTTAGGATTGTGGCTCTCCTCTTGAGTAAAGTTAGGAGAGGTTTATATAGTGTCAATATCCTCTTAAATTTAATATTCTTTGATAAAAAATTTATCCTCTTGATGATATGAAGTAACTTCATTCACTTTATCAATGTCTTGATCTGGTTCATGATAGACATTTATCCAACATGCAATCTTGACAGCATGTTGAGGGGCTTTAGGAGGTTGAGAGAGGATAGGAAGAGTTTTCACATGCATAGGAGGAGTTTATTGAGGATGTATGTGTTGTTTTTAAAAATAAATATGATGGATTTCTTCAAAGGAGGACTCACAATCTAAGGAATTTAAATATTTAGTCTCCATAGAAGGTTGTACTAATATCATTTGGTGTTAGATTACTAAGTGCAAAGGATTAACAACAAGAGTAGTTAGTTTTGGTATAAGAGAATCTAAATTATATGGGATATAAGGTTGGCTCACTTTATTTTTGTGATCAATTTATATTTGATATACAAGATTTGGTGGATAAGAGGAGGGTTTATTTTGTATGGGAGAAGGTTATCTTTGGATGTAAAAAGACATACAAGACTGACTGCCTTGAGTGGGTTGACTCTTCCATATTACTAGTTTCTCCTTCATGGATTGCATATATTGAGCTTACCTAAACAAACACTGTTACTTGTACATTATCTCTTATTGATATATATATTTTGGTCACTCAACCTATTTATCTCCAACATTTTCTTCTAAAACTCCAACATTATCTCCCTAGTACTTTTGGATTGACTAGGAGAAGGATAATTAGGAGAGATGCTTGAGGTGATTCCATGAACAACAAGAGCTTGATAAAAACTATATGAAGGAACATAAGGTCCATAATAATCAATAATTTAATTATACATACCAATAAGTTTCCTTGATGCACTAGGGCTGCTTGACCAGCTGATTCAACTTGGAGTCACCATTGGTGTTGATTTAAATGCCTCCAAAAGGTTTATTAGTTTAAGAACACACTAAGATTTATTCACCTCCTTAGATAAATAGTCCCACTTGGCATGAAAAAACAATTACTTATATTTTCA
This sequence comes from Torreya grandis, assembly GCA_037957365.1. Classification (NCBI taxonomy): domain Eukaryota; kingdom Viridiplantae; phylum Streptophyta; class Pinopsida; order Cupressales; family Taxaceae; genus Torreya; species Torreya grandis. The sequence continues at coordinate 1,560,206 of JARHVA010001882.1, read as the reverse complement.
ACCTTTGAGGAGATGCCAAGGCTCTCCTCATCCAAGTAGCATAATGGAATCACTTCAAGGCTTGTGGGTAGCCTAAGGAATGAAGTGAGTCTCCAAATAGGGCTAGCTCCCTTGATGTACCACTTGAATAAAACTACTATTAAAACTTAGGGGGTTGAAAAGGGTTAACAATAAAATGAAATAAAACCTAAACTATGGCAGTGATACACTAAATCATTTTGATGACTTTCAACCACTTGCATTCCACACTTCAGACCAAGGAACTAACTAAAACATACTTTTTCCCAAATCTATGTCTTCTTGCATCAATGTTACATTATGGGGTCCTATATTATATTCAAGGTTATGAGGAATATAAAAAAATTTATTTAATGAATCTAATGAAAATAATACTCACTTCAACCATGGACATCTCTTAGAATACTTCACATGCCCTACAAGAAGAGGCTGCAAATAGGTGAAAGAATGAAGTCAATGCTAAGGAATCCATAATCTTAACTAAAAAAATTCAGAATTAAATTAGAGAACACTATGAATATTTATGAGAAAGCTAAAAAAATATTTATTTTAATGAAAATAAGGTATTGAGTATGGCTTCACCATACTCTGATGGAGCATCCTTACAATGCTAAAATGGCCAACTCTTATAGAATTTGAGAGAGAAAGAGAGAAAGAAAGAATTCCAAGGGTCACTTGTACATGTTTCAAGCTGATAATTTATTTTATACATGTATGGGAAGAGGATATGGTTTAAACCATGCAATTTTAGAAGAAACAAGTGTTAGTCTAAGTCATTAAAGTTAGGCAAAATGGCACAAAACTCCTCTTTTTTCATAGAAAACTACCTTTATGATTAGATCTATTTGAGTTACTTATAACTGATATAGGTAAGGTAAAATTATTTTAATTTAATTTTAGGCTCTCATAAATTCCTCTCCATGCATTGGTTGCATGCCTGGTCTTCTAGAATCATCTTGTAGAGAGCCATCATCATCTGTTGTCCTAAAAACTACCCTTCCATGCACCCTACAAACTTGGACTCAAAATTGGAATAAATTATATAATAAAATACATGGTAAATATTTAATTACAATTTTAAATACCATACATGGTCTTTTAATCATCAGGGGTACCTTAAAACCACTTTAATTGAAGCTTTTCTCCCCTATCTTTAGCTTGTGCATTAGGCTAGTTTTGACTGGCTTAAAGTAATGACATATTTTAAGAAATTATATGTTTATTAATTAAATTAAATGAATATTTTGGGTTATATTAAGTGTAAATATTACACCCAAATTTTGTTTCATCTCTTAATTCATCTTGTAGCCTGTACAACACACAAAATAATGAGAAAAAACCCATTTCAACTCTTGTCTATACAATTTTGTACAACTCATCATGGTGTGAGTCATATTGGGGGATTAATATAAAAAATACAAATTTTTTAATGATCAAATTATGCCCTTATATTATCTTTACAACTCAACTTTCTCAAACTGGTCACTAGCAAGGGGTTTTTAGGGTTTTAGGCCTATTTTTGGTCTTAGCAATTGTTCATTAAGTTGGGACATTGGAACCTCTTAAAAATTAAAATAATGGATGTTGAGGGACCCAATACATATTATAAAAATAATACATATATCACATTCAAAGGTTCATTAAGGTTTTGAGCTCTTCAAGTTGCCCTTTGAGCTTTTTTTTTGCATTTGAGAGGTCTATGTATTTTTTCAAGCATATAATGGCTTCCTGGAGAGTTCACCTATAAACCTAAGGTTAAAAAACCTCTGTATATTCCCAAATAACATGATAAAATAATTATAATTTATCTCTAAGAGGTAGGAATGAATATTGACCCCCATTTGGAACTAGGCCTAAACCTTGCCAATAGGTTTGCTTACACCTTTAGACTCCATCCAACCTTTCCATGATTTCCTTTACCCCTTGATGGCTTGAAAATATATAATAAACTCCTTAAATAATTAATTAAATAATTTTAAATCATATATTAGGCAAAATAAATATTGACCCTCAATTTGGCCTCTTGCTATTGAATTTGATGATGGGTTTTGACTACAACCCTCCTTGTATATGATGTTTTGTCCACCTCCAAAAAATTTATCAAGGATTTATAGATTTTTATATTTTTCCTTAAGCTTATCAAACCCTATATTGATTTATATTTGTATTTTGGTCCTTAAAAACACTCCTCTCAAAGTTGCTGGTGCTTTGTATGAGGAAACTGCCCCTTTTCTTAAATAGAATAGGGGCATGTTGCCTTGTTTATTTATTAAAACCAACCCTTGTAAAGTTTTATATATCTCATAGGTATAATATATACAAAATATTATCTCCTAATGTCAACTTAATGTCTTCCAAAAGTACAAAATAATAGACTCAGCTTAGAGAAGGACTGCTTGCCTATAGGTGTTAGTTTTTAAGACCCTATAAGTCTTGTTAAAGGTCTATTTAGGGAATTATTTTGATAAAAAATTATTATTTAATTAAGATAAAATATAAATTCATATTTCGTTCCACTTCTCCTTAAGCTCCCACATATAAAATCTTATGCAATCTCTTGCCCATTGTCTTATCTACTATGACAATCACCTTGAATACCCTACCTATAGACGGATTTTACAAGTTTGTCTAGAGAACTAATGATGAAAAGAGTTATGATTATGTATTAATGGTATTTATATCTATATAATATCATTAAATCACCATTTATAAGTCTTTATAGACTCATGAAATAAAAATCAAACCTTCAGACCCTTTTATATCATCTTATTTCCTGACTATAGGTGCATAATTTGCTTTACCTGTAGGTTTCTAATTTGAGTTCATATCCTCAAAAGGACATAAAAACCTTTATTAATATCTATATAATCATGTTAAATCATATCACCTTTGTAAATTCTCCATTTTTTCTGAAAACCCACCCTACTCCAAATTGAGTTTACACCCTTAATACCTCTAACTATGTATGCATGCTCATAGGCCTGTAGGTGCATTTTGATAGGTATCTAGCCTAAAAATATATGCAATTATTTTTTTTTTCATATTATCAATCAATTATAATCATTACATCTACTTAAATTCTCCACTTCAAATTCAAAAACCTTCCTTACCCTTGACTGAGACCAACTTCCACTATTAGGTCATAGGTGCATGTTTTCAGCCCTATAGGTCAGTAGAGGTGAGTTTAGAGCATGTTAGGAATGTATAGGACCTAATAAGGATGTATTTGAATCAATATTATTAAAAATATACATAGTATCATACTATATTTATTAATACCATCCCTTCATGCAATCCTATTAAAACCTTACATTCATTGCCTACCCTGCCCTGTGTATGGACAAAGGATGGCCTAAAATGGTAATTTGATGCAACCACCCATTTTACCATGATATAATTTATTTAAGCTACTTTTTAGGTGTTTTTACTTATTTACCCTACTTTTAAATGTTTATAACTTCCTCATATGATGCAAGTATCAACCTCCCCCTCAAAATCCTATAGGCATTATTACCCTTTTTAATGCTTTTTTGCCAATTTGGGAGGTCTCAAAACCTATGTGACTCTTGTACTCTTAAGATAAAACTTAGAATTATGGTTTCTTATAGATGGGGATATAAATTGGGAATAATATGATTTCTCAAAACCAAATATATCTTCACCTTATGAAAACCAAAAAGACCCCTGGGAGCTCTATTTGGGTCCTTTAGAGACTCAACCCCTAAAGTTAGAACTATTACCCTTGGAGCCATCCATCCATATTATTAGGCTCACAATATATCTAAATCACCAAAATCAATTTAAAACCTCATGAAAACTTTTCTTATCTTGTAAATTTCATTATCATGCATGAATACGTCTACTAAAAAGGATGAAACTTGTAGGTGACAGTGTTGAGTTGCATGTATGGGCAGAGGCATGGAAGGATGATAATATGTAAGGTAAGAAGATATTTAAAATACAAAAATCATGGTTTATGGTAAAAATAATTTAAAACCCCTCTATTTATTTATTCCCATGTGGGAATCCTATAGAAAGTAGTTGAAGATAATGATTTTCAAGAAAGTTTACAAGTGTGGTCTTTAGGCCAAGAAACAAGCCTAGAAATAACTCTATAAAAAAATTGAACTCTCTAAAAAATAATAAGCATGAAAAAATCTTGAAAATAAATTATATACACATGAAACATTCAAATCCATTAATATAAATTAAGAAACTTTGAGACAAGCTCAAACGGTGATCCCCTCATAGTTGAACATACATAAAAAGCTACCTAGGATCAAACTAATTTTTCATAAAGGAGGATACATCAAATATAAAATCATTAATATGAAAACTAATTTAAATAGATTTAATATCCACCCCTATAATCACTCCTTCTAATTCCACTTGTATGGCCCAGGCAAGTGCTTGAAGTTGACCATTATTAGCTTGCCAAGACAAAATTGTTGTCCCCGAAAAATGCCACTCATTTTTGGGACAACCTACAGACCAAAATTTCCCTCTTCCCTTCTCAAAATTTGTTCTAAGCTTTCAAATTCCTCATTTTAAAGTTTTTTCTGTAAAGGGATTCATAGATTCAATAGGTTCAAAAAGCTTCTGCAGGTGAGTTCAGTCAAAAGAACAAGTTTCTAAAACTTAGTCATTTCCAAGATCAGCTTAGCACCTTGATTCAATCAAAAGAGTTCGATCGACACATGATAAAGGACAAAGTCTTGGACTATTGAACTTTGAACCACTTTGGTTCGAAGGTTCAATGGTTTCAATGACCAAGTTGGTTCAACCTGCTTGGTGCAAAAGATCAAAAGGACTTAGCCAAATAACGAAGGATAAGCCTATTAAACCATTGAACCATTGAACCAAAGTTGGTTTAATTGGTAGGTTCAAGGGGCTGCCCCAAAGTGAAAAAGGTAAGTGCCCTTGTGGAGGGTAGATAACATTGGTTTGAAGGTCAAAGAAAATACATAATTCTTTTGGATTTGTTCAAAGGCCCAAAATGAACAATTATTTTGGAAATTTTGTCCGATGGAAATGGCTAAGTCCAAGAGGCTGAAAAAATACTTTTGGGAAGTTTTTCTCAAAAAAATGTTAAGGCAAAATTCCTTCAAACTTTTTATCTGAAGGAATTCACAAAGAGAAAAAGTTTGAAGAAACTAGAAAAAATGAATGGCCAAGTAACAAGAAACTTTCCTTCGAACATTTTGTCTGAAGGAATTCTTTTGAGATTTTTGCTCAACAGAAAAATCCCACCAAAGAAGAACCTGGCGAGGAAGTTAAAGCCCAAAGGACAAGTACCCTTACGGGGGGCACTTGGTGATAGAGAAAGGACCGTTTTAAAACCCGAAGGGACACCTTCCCTTTGATAAATTCCAAAGGCTAAAAAAATGCAAAAAGGAACTTTCATGGACTTAGACAAAAGGGGGATTCAACAGATGAACCGAATGAACTGAATGAACCATTGAACCATTGAACCAAAAGGTTCAATAGGTTCAACGTTTAAAGGTTCAACCAGAGCTTAGAAAGATAAAGGAAGCAGTGTTTGACCAAAACGTAGAATAAACCAATGAACCGATTGAACTTTGAAATAAAAGAGTTCAAAATTTAATGGTTCAACATGGTTCAAAATTTCAAAGGCAGCCTCAGTCAGAGAAAAAGTGGCACACAAGTGGTTCAACGGATGGTTCAACCAAGGGGCAAAAAAGCAATTGAACCAAGAAACGATAGAATAAAAGAGATAGAATGAACTAATGAACTGATGAACTTTCAATGGTTCAATAGGTTCAAGGTTCAACCTGAATGAAGCAATCGATTTAAAAGAGAGCCTAAAGACTCAAAGAGAGAAGGTCGATGTAAAGGACCAGAAATGTCTTCAAAAGAGTTATTTCTAGTAGGTGGAATAGTGGATTGAGTAGACTTTTGAGTGCACCAAACCAAGGACACAACCTATTTTATTTGATGAAGTGAAGACAAATATGAAAAGGACCAGAGGGTCCATATTAAGGAGGAGACATATGAAATGAAGGGACACGCCATAGTTATGGCAGTGCACTGTTCTCAGCATGGTCTCTCCAGACAAAACTGGAGACACATTGAAGATGTTGATTGTAGCATAGGTTGTCCCATGGAAAAAGGTGCCAATCCTTGCATAGTGGATATAAGTTTGTTAATTATCTCATTTGTATAGGATACGTTTCATTTTTATAGAAGTGAAACTCTACCCATTTTGAAAGAAGAATATTGAGACTTTGAGCTCAGACTGTAATTTCATTTTTATCTAAATGAGAAAGCAGGTTGCTTACAGACTTTGTGTTGTTTTGGCTTGTGTCATTTTAAAATATCATTCTAACATCTATCTTCTAAAGGTGTTCTTATTCATTTAACTTAGTAATTAGAATTAGTTAAAGTAATAGGGAAGTGTCCTGAAACCAATTATGGGAAGACTTTGTGCTTTCACAATTGTTTATAGTCTGTGTTTTTCTTTTCTTTTTTGTGTTGAGGATTTTGGGGTGACTTTGTGCCCCCATTATCCTTTGTGATATACTCTTTGGGTAGTTGAGGTGGAAACTTTGCATTCTACTTCATCCTACTATTATTATTCCCTTTTTATTACTAGTTACTTTACTATATGAATGAAACTCCTACTATTTCCTGCAAGAACACTTCTGAAAGAAGAGATGTGCCTTCAATGTTTACACAAGTATTTTCTCCTTTGTCTATGTGCATCATCTATGAAAGAAGAGAGATGGATGGTTTATTCTTCCCCCATGTGTTATTTTCTACTTACTTATTTTGTATATATATCCTATGTATCTATAGGGAACCTTCCCTTGATGAGAGGAGAGATTTGTCTCTGGTTGAAGTAGTAAAGATGTGCACCTGGATGACCATTCTCCCTACTATGGCTGATCAGACCTATTTTATTTATCATTCTACTGATTGAAAAATATTCACCCTAAAGTTTTTGGTGACTCCTCTAGGGAAGAGTGTGCAGTTTGAAGTCTCAAACTTCAAGCTAAAGCAGATTCTACTCTTTTCCATTTTTTGTTCTACAATCTGGAAACTCCACATTATACCAGAGGCTAAAAATCCCAAGGTGTTGTTGACCCTAATTTTGAGTTTGTGTAGTAGAGTAATTTTGAGTTGTTTCCTCCACAACCTCACCTTCGATGAACTAGGAGTCTTTCTCCTATCCCTACTAGGCCACCAACACAAGGTAGAGCTTCTTTTTCTTCTACTAGTTGAGCTTTACCTATCCACACTCCACCTCGATTAGTGATCCCAAATTTGCATAATAAAATCATAGATTAAGGCCGATGGGGTATTTCTTTTGGTCCCCTAAATTTAACTCCACCTTTGCATGAGCTTCCATGCAGTTCAAGGAAGAATTTCCCTAAATTCTTTGGTGATGGGAAGGTTCATCTTGATGAACACATTGTAACTTTTAGCATAGCCTGTGGTATAATAGGGGTGGAATTTGAAGACATAGCAATCAGGTTGTTCGTGGAGACACTACAAGGTACTACTAAAAACTAGTTATACCACCTGTAGGCTAGATTAGTGACTAATTGGGACACTCTAAAAGATAAATTTGAAGCTAGGTTCAAGCCTACAAAAGATGGACATGCCTTGCTAGCCCAGCTCACTAAGATGAAGAAAAAGCGTCATGAGCGTATGAGGGATTTTATTTCGAAGTTTAACAAGCTGAGGCACAGGATTCCCAGTGTTGCCAAGTTGACACCTCAAAACCTCAAATGCTTCTTCATCAACTCACAACTGCCTGAAGTGAGTTTCTTGCTGAGACAAGCCAAACACATAGACCTTGCTGCTACTCAAGACTTGGCTACTGAGGTAAAAGATGACCTTATCTTGGCAGGAAAGATAAGGAGAGACCCTAATAAAGGTAAATCCTCTTCATATTCTATGTATTCCCCTATAGTCACCACTAACCCAATGGTACAAAAGATATCAAAAGAAATGCTAGCTCTTAGAAATCAAATGGTGCAAGGGATGTCATCCGCTCCTACATATAGAGATATGCCTAAGAGGACATTTCAGAATCAGGCATACCAAGGAAATGCTGCTAGGAATCAAGGACAACAAAATTTCCTTCCTCCTCCATAGAGGAACCTCACCCTTGAAGCACCTCTAAACAACTTAGTAGTTGGATATCTTGAAGCTGAACCATATTTCTCATTCTAGCCTGAGTTGAATCTTGAAGATGATGCTAATATCTTCACTGAAGAAGAATAAAAATTAGCTAATGACTCCCATATTAGTTTCCTAAACTATCAAAATAAACCTGGAAGTGAAGGCAATGCAGTTGAAGGCTCATACACTATATTCACCTGGTCCAAGAATTAATTAGCTCAACAAGCTGATAAGGAGAAAGCAGAGGAGCGACCTTAACTAGCAGTTTCAATTACTAAGCAGGGATCCACTCTTCCTTTCCAGCCAAAGGACCTAGTTATTTTGAGAAAGGTTAGTACCTCAAATGCCCCTACACCTTCTACTTCAATTTCACAGTCTAGTCCTCCCCCTTTCAAAAATCAAACGGATGAACTCCCATCCTCTACTCCTAGCTCATTCCAGACATTTGATATCATTGACCATATAAAGAGAACCAAAATTCAAATGTCTAAATTTGAATTTCTATAGTCCCATCCTGAGTAATTAGATAGACTAGTTCAATGTGTTAAAAACTAGAACATCCCTATTAAATGAGCAATTCCCAAAGTGACACATGATGCTGCCAGGAATTCACCCACCAAAAACAACCTTGTCACCACTCCCCCTGTTGCTCCTGGCAGGACTAAACCTTTTTATGTCTCATTGCTAATAAATGGAAATTAATTGAATAATTGCATAATTGATTCTAGAGCATCAGACAATGTCATGCCTGCTAAAGTGGCTAAATCCCTTGATCTCACATTGACCAAAACTTTTGGTAGATGCTTCTCCATGGAGAATAAGCAAGTGAATTTGCTGAGACAAATTAAAGATGCCCAATTTGCATTTGTTGCCTTTCTAGACAAAATAATCAAGATGATTGTCTTGGTAGCAGACGTCCTAGCATCATATGGCATCCTTCTCAGGCAAAATTTATATAGGGATGTTGGTGGTGAATTGAGCATGGATTTATCAGAGGTGAGGATTCTAGTCAAGGGTGTTATGAAGAGGCTACTCCCTAAGAAGGAAGTGAAATATGTGGTTACCCAAACCTCAACACATGAAGCTCAAATTTTGTTTGAGTCTTTAGGCATGGGTAACTACTTTTTGTATACGGATGGAGTTCATGAGACATCTAATGAAGCCCCTATAGATGATAGCCTAGAAATGTATTCAGCTAGAACAATAGAAGAATTGGTTGAGCACAAGGCAAGGGTGGAAGTATCTCCACCCTCAGATGAAGAAGAATCCAAAAGGAAATTAGTATCAAATGAGGTATGGATTCTTGAATTTGATGGTAGCTGGTCTTCCACTGGTTCAGGAGCTAGGGTTGTGTTAATATCTCCTCAAGGAGATATTTCTCCCTCATCTTATAAATTGCAATTCAGCAACACAAATAATATAGCTGAATATGAGTCCCTACTGATTGGATTGAGAGCCGCTCGAGACAAAGGCATCAAGCTCCTTCATGCTAAAGGAGATGTTAACCTAGTGGTTTTTTAGGTAAGTAAATTGTATGAAACCAAGAATGAAAGATTTCATCATTATCACAATCTAGTCTAGGACCATCTTGAAGACTTTGATGCTTTCAGCATCTCTATAGTTCCCAGAGAATTCAATGACTAGGTGGATGCACTAGCTATTTCAGCCACTCTTTTGGTCCCCCACCTAGATTTCAAAGGAGACAAGTACATGATTGATCTATCTTTTCACCAAGTGTACCTAAAAACACTAGTCAATGGTAGGTATTAAAAAATGACAACTAAATCATTGCCTTCCTGGAGCAAAAGGGTAGCTTTGAATGGCTACATTTTGAAGGCAGTGAACCTCAGAAGTGTGAAACAACTCCTAAATCAAATGCAGACATAGGTGAGGAGTTCTTACAACTCAAATGGAATAAGATTCCCAAAGGCCTAGTTTCCGTTGAGAAGCTGTTTGATAAGCATGATAGATTCATTAGATAGTAGCCAATGGATTCAAGCTCATCTCAGGAGTTTGATCAAGTAAATCTGAGAACCAAGGAAAACCCCAAGATGGTGAACATTGGGAAATGTTGTACTCCTAAAGATCATTTCAAGTTCACCTCTTTGCTCAATGAATACATGGATATCCTAGTGTACTCCTATGCTGACCTGAAATCACTCTAGCCTGATGAAATTTGACACATCTCTCTCAAGGCTGATTCAACACCTTACAGGCAAAATTCCAGGCATTATAATCTAAAAATATCAAGTACTATTTTATCTAAGATAAAAAAATGCTAAATGCCAGGATAATCTTCCCATTCCATCATTCCACATGGATTGCCAATATAGTGCCTTTAAGAAAGAAGAATGGTGAAATTCGCCTTTGTGTGGACTTTAGGAATTTGAATCAAGCATCCTTGAAGGATGATTATCCTTTGCTAATCATGGATCATGTGCTACAGATAGTGACGGGATCAGAGATGTTATCAATGCTAGATGGCTTCTCAAGATATAATCAGGTCAAAGTCGGTGAAGCAGACCAACATAAGACTTCTTTCACCACACCTTGGGGCACGTTTGCATATAGAAGAATGCCTTTTGGCTTGATAAATATTAGTGCCACATTCCAAATAGAAATAGACCTTACCTTCAAGGATGAAATGGATAAGTTCATCATAGTTTATCTTGATGAATTGAATGTCTTCTCTAAGCATCGCCCAGATCATATGAGCCATTTGTAGCAAGTGTTGGAATGCTGTCACCATAATGGCATTTCCTTAAATCCCAAGAAGTCAATTTTTGGAGTAAAAAAGGGGAAACTTCTCTAACACATTGTGTACAAAGGAGGAATAAATATTGACTCAAATAGAGTCAAGTCTATCCAAGAATTTTCCTTGCCCACAAGCAAGACTATTGTTCACTCTTTCTTTGGAAAGGTGAATTTCTTACAGAGATTCATCCCCAAATTTGCTGAGAAGACCACACACATTATAAACATGATGAAGGGAAAGGCCACCTTTAGCTAGACTAAAGAAGGCAAGTCAAATTTTGAGGATATCAAGATTCCCATTACTCATGCTCTAATTCTAGCTTGTCCAGACTATAGCAAAGAGTTCACTATTTACAGCTATGCTTCAGAACATACACTTTCAGCAATTCTAGTTCAATAGAATAAAGAAGGTATGGAATCTCCCATTTCCTTCATGAGCTGTCCCCTCAAAGATCATGAGCTGAAGTACTCAAATATGGAGAAGCACGCTTATGTAGTGGTGAAGACCATAAAACATTTTCATTTCTACATCCTCAATTCTCGAGTTACTGCCTTGGTCCCTGACACCACAGTGAAATCTATACTGACTCAGTAGGAGTTTGGGATGAAAAGAGGCAATTGGGTTGCAAAGATCCAAGAGTTTGATCTGATCATCAAGCCAACAAATTTGGTACATGAAAAGGGGCTATGCCAGCTAATTATTGATAACAAGCCAAGAAGAATAGAGCATGAAGAACCAAAAGTGGGTGACACACCAACAATCCTCTTTGTTTCCACCACATATGAGTGGTATTTGGGTATTACGCATTTCCTTACTTATGGTGAATGTCTGGCTCACCTATCTTATAAAGAAAGGAGAACCATCAAGTTGAAAGCTGCTAATTTTGTCCTCTAAGACAATGGCCTATACAAGAGGAGCCTTGATGGAATGTTCCTTCACTATGTGGACAAGCAACAACAAAGCCGACTTCTGAAGTCCTAAAATTTGGCCTATGGAGGACATTTTTTTGCCCCTATGACTACCCATAAGATCTTATGAGCTAGGTATTATTGGAAAACTCTCTTTCAAGATGCATACAAGTGGGTCAGGGGATGTGAATTGTGCTAGCAGTTTGTTGGAAGGCCCAAACTACCTGCCCTGCCCCTCAAACTAGTGATCATAGAGGAGCCATTTTAGCAATGGGGAATTGATTTTATTAGAGCTGTAAACCCATCATCAAGTGCTAGACATGACTATGTCCTCATGGCAATAGACTAATTCACCAAATGGGTGGAATTAGTTCCAAACAAACATGCTACTTTAGAAGTAGTATGTAATTTCCTCAAAGAGAACATCATGTCCAAGTTTGGGGTCCCAGTCAAAATTGTCACTGACAATACAACCTATTTCACTTCTCAAGAGATTAGTCAATTCTACTTCTACTATGGAATTACACTCTCCCACTCCTCTAATTACTTTCGACAAGGGAATGGATACGCTAAGTCAAGAAATAAATATTTTGGTGACTATCATCAAGAAGCTGGTGGATGACAACCAAAGGACTTGGCATAAGGCATTGGTTGATGCTCTATGGGTAGATATAATTACACCAAAGAGAGCAATTGGTATGTCTCCCTTCCAAATTTTATATGGTGTCAATGCTGAGACACCAATCACCTTGAAATTTTAAGCATTGAAATTGGCTAAGGCGATTGAAGATCAAACGTATGAGAGCTCACTTGAGAAGAGGATCATGTGCCTTGCTGAGCTAAATGAGCAGAGAACTACAGTGGTGGATAGAATCACCACCCATCAAATTATGGTGAAGAAGCTCTTTGACCAGAAAGCAAAGAATCGTGATTTCCAAATTGAAGATCAAGTCTTATTGTTGGATAAGAGAAGAGAACCAAAGGGGATGCATAGAAAGTTTGATTCCCTGTGGAAGGGCCCTTTTGTTGTTCATCAGCTCAATGGTAAAAATAGTTTCTTGTTGAAGTATCAAGATGGCACTCTCTTTTCTCTACCTCATAATGGGAAACATCTAAAGCACTTCAACTCTTGAAGTATCAAATGAGTTCCCCTGTATGTATGTATATTTGTATAGTCTTTTTTTCTATTTTGTTCATTTCATTTTCATTTTCAGAGCCGTTCTTTTTGGGTAGCTTGACTCCGTAGCCCAATGGTACACTTCAAGGCACTAGAGAATATAGTTTCTACTCCCTCAGCTATGTTTCAAGCTTTCAATTAAATGTAGTTCCCCAACTGGAGCGAGTTGTTGTCCCCAAAAAATGCCACTCATTTTTGGGACAACCTACAGACCAAAATTTCTCTCTTCCCTTCTCAAAATTTGTTCTGAGCTTTCAAATTCCTCATTTTAAAGTTTTTTCTATATAGGGATTCACAAGTTCAATAGGTTAAAAAAGATTTTGTAGGTGATTTTAGTCAAAATAACAAGTTTCTAACACTAAGTCATTTCCAGGATCGGTTCAACGCCTCGGTTCAATCAAAAGAGTTCAATCGGCACATGATAAAGGACAAAGGCTTGGACCATTGAACTTTGAACCACTTTGGTTAAAAGTTTCAATGGGTTCAATGACCAAGTGGGTTCAATGACCAAGTTGGTTCAATTTGCTTGGTGGAGAAGATCAAAAGGACTTAGCCAAATAATGAAGGATGAGCCTATTAAACCATTGAACCGTTAAACCAAAGTTGGTTCAATCGGTAGGTTCAAGGGGTTGCCCCAAATTGAAAAAGGAAAGTGCCCTTATGGACAATAGGAAACATTGGTTTGAAGGTCAAAGAAAAGATAGAATTCCTTTGGATTTGTTCAAAGGCCCAAAAGGAACAATTCTTTCAAACTTTTTGTCCGATGGAAATGGCTAAGTCTAAGAGGCTGAAAGAATACTTTTAGGAAGTTTTTCTAAAAAAAATGTTAAGGAAAAATTCCATCAAAATTTTTCTCTGAAGGAATTCACCTGGAGAAAAATTCCAAATAAATAGGAAAGAATGAATGGCCAAGTAACAAGAAACTTTCCTTTGAACATTTTGTCTGAAGGAATTCTTTTGAGCTTTTTGCCCTACAGAAAAAGCCCGTCGAAGAAGTAAGAACCCACCAGGGAAGTTGAATCCCGAAGGACAAGTACCCTTATGGGGGGCACTTGGTGATAGAGAAAGGATCATTTCAAAAGCCCGAAGGGACACCTTCCCTTCGAGACATTCCAAAGGCTAAACAAAGACATAGAAAGGATCTTTCACAGACTTAGACAAAAAGGGGCTTCAATAGATGAACTGAATGAACTGAATGAACCGAATGAACCATTAAACTATTAAACCAAAAGGTTCAACGGGTTCAAGGTTCAAAGGTTCAACCAAAGCTTAGAAAGATAAAGGAAGCAGTGTTTGAGTAAAACATAGAATAAACCAATGAAATGATTAAACTTTGAACCAAAAGAGTTCAAAATTCAATGGTTCAACATGGTTCAAAAGTTCAAAGGCGGCCTCAGTCAAAGAAAAAGTGGCACACAAGTGGTTCAACAGATGGTTCAACCAAGCGGCGAAGAAGTGATTGAACCAAGAAGTAATAGAATAAAAGAGACAGAATGAACCAATGAATTGATGAAATTTTAGTGGTTCAAGGGTTCAAGGTTCAACCTGAATCAAGTGATCAACTGAAAAGATAGCCCGAAGACTCAAAGAGAGAAGATGGTTGCAAAGTACAAGAAATGTCTTCAAAAAAGTTATTTCTTGTAGGTGGAATAGTGGATTGAGTAGACTTCTAGGTGCACCAAACCAAGGACGCGGCCTATTTTCTTCGATGAAGTAAAGACAAATATGAAAAGGACCAGAGGGTCCATATTAAGGAGGAGACATATCAGATGAAGGGACACACCATAGTTATGGTAGTGCACTATTCTCAGCATGGTCTCTCCAGACAAAATTGGAGACACATTGAAGATGTTGACTATAGCATGGGTTGTCCCATGGAAAAAGGCGTCAATCCTTATGTAGTGGCTATAAGTTTGTTAATTCTCTCATTTGTATAGGATACTTTTCATTTTTATAGAAGTGAAACTCTACCCATTTTGAAAGAAGAAGACTGAGACTTTGAGGTCAGATTGTAATTTCATTTTTATCTAAATGAGAAAGTAGGTTGCTTATAGACTTTGTGTTATTTTGGCTTATGTCATTTTATAAGATCATTCTTACGTCTATCTTCTGAAGGTGTTCTTATTCATTTAACTTGGTAAGTAGAATTAGTGAAATTAATAGGAAAGTGTCCCGAAACTAACTGTGGGAAGACTTTTTGCTTTCATAATTGTTTTTAGTCTATGTTTTGATTTTGTTTTTTGTGTTGAAGATTCTGGGGTGACTTTGTGCCCCCATTATCCTTTGTGATATACTCTTTGGGTAGTTGACGTGGAAAGTTTGCATTATGCTTCATCCTATTGTTACTACGCCCTTTTGATTATTGGTTACTTTACTATCTGAAAGAAACTCCTGTTGTTTCCTGCAAGAACACTTCTGAAAGAAGAGAAGTGCCTTTAATGTTTACACCAAGATTTTCTCCTTTGTCTGTGTTCATCATCTCTAAAAGAAGAGAGATGGATGGTTTATTTTGGCCCCATGTGTTATTTTCTTCTTACTTATTTTGTATATAGCTCCTACATATCTATAGGGAACCTCCCCTTGATGAGAGGAGAGATTTGTCTCCGGTTGATGTAGTAAAGCTACACACCTGGCCAACCATTCTCCCTGTTGTGGTTGATCAGACCTATTTTGTTGATCTGTACGCTGATTGACAAAACATTCACCCAACAAAAATGAAGGAAAATGAGTTTTATAAGAAAATTTATATGCAATATATTAAATATAAACATGTATATTACCTTTAGGGAGGTTAATAGTCACACCACCACGTTTTTATAAGTGGCACACTTCCCAAGGAAATGTACAAGTGTCATTTCCTCTCTCTTTGACTAAGAAAGCTACCTTTTATTTAAACAACCTACAATTTATTCAATTATTCTAGATTAATAAGTATTTTAAGGACACATTTGGAATTAAATCATCTTTTTTAACTTTCACAAATCCCAATAAACTTGTATAAAGCATTAAATGCACCATTTAGCTCCTTGAAATGACACCAAATGACATGATAGGCTAATGAAATGAGTGACCAAAGTTAATATAACCTTGAGAGGCATGAAATGACCTATAAAACATGTTATGTCAATATATTAGACCCCTTAATATGCCTTAAAATTGAATTTTTCACTAGGGGTGCCCTATTTTGACCTGAATGTCGAAATTGGTCAACACTTATATTTACTAAACTCATTTATTTCAATATATAAATGTATATAATTATTAAATTATTCATATTTCACACTGAAATAATTTAAGAAGCAATGGAAAATATGTTGAAAAATTAAAAACTCAATGTTTTGAGCCTCAAGATGGTCCCATCATCAAGAGAAATGGTATAATTTTATTAAGAAGAGATTCAAACAACATTTTATAAAAATAATTGAAAAAAATACTGTTTAGTATAGTTCAGCCCATAGTTAAGGCAGATTATCATTATTTTTTAATAAGCAAATAATTGATTTCCAAGAATTGTTGAGATTCCAACCTTCATCTCTATTTAAGTTATTAGGGTATCTTTTTATCTCATCAAATTCAAGGAATCTTCTTAGATAGTAGTCTTATTTGGTAATAACCTTGATTTAATCCATACATAAATTATGTCTCATATTCTACAAATATTTAGATAAGGAATTTATGGAAGTGATTATGAGAGAGGTTATCAAAGTGTTCCTTTATACACATTTGAATTTAGTGCCATAATAACCAATATAAACTTTCCCATGGCTAAATGGAATAGAATAAATCCCTTTTCGATGCATTGGTTTAGATTGATATTTAGTCCTATCCAACAAAATTCTCAATTAAATTTAGAGGTGATAATGAAACCTCAATATTTTTCCTTTTTGGGATTTTATCCAATTTTTTAGTTGTACCTTTGATATAAGGTAGTGTGATTTTCCCACGTGTCTCTTCATCTTCAATTCTAATACAAGGACCCCTTTGACCTATTTGAATCATATGTCTAACTTGGCCTCTATTATAATCATTATTTGAAAATACATTGGAAAGGTTTTCAAGCTTTTAATTAAGGTGACTAGTTTCAAAAATTCTTAACCATTTACAATTATAAAAAATGCAAGAAATAAATAATCACACTCACTCACACACGCGCACGCACGCGCACACACACACACACACACACACACACACACACACACACACACACACACACACACACACACACACACACACACACACACACACACACACACACACACACACACACACACACACACACACACACACACACACACACACACACACACACACACACACACACACACACACACACACACACACACACACACACACACACACACACACACACACACACACACACACACGCACACACACACGCATGCACGCACGCACGCACGCATGTGCACGCGCGTGCGCACACACACACACACACACACGCACACACACACACGCACGTACACGTGCACACACACACACACGTACACACACACATGCACACACACACACACATGCATGCACGCACGCATGCACGCACACACACACACACACACACATAAACATGCACACACACACACAAACACACACTCACACACACACACACACATACACACACACACAGACATAGACACACACACACACACACACACACACACACACACACACACACACACACACACACACACACACACACACACACACACACACACACACACACACACACACACACACACACACACACACACACACACACACATGCACATGTGCACGCATGTCCACACACACACACACACACACACACACACGTGCATATGCACACACATGCACGTGTGCATGCATGCACACACACACACTTATTTTTAACCCTAAACACATGCATGGAAAGACAAATATGATGGCCAATGGATGATTGGGTCATAACCCCCAATCGCAATGCATTTGTGATATGCATGTTGTTTCCAAAGTGATATGGGGTTTGGTGGACTTGATTTTTCCAACTCCTCACCTTACATACAAATTAAGGGGGATTTGATCTATGTAGATCATTTCCCCTCCCTCCAATATTAATTTTAATCATTAATGTATTGTATTAAACAAAAAGTCACACTTTTTTGTAATAATAAACCATGCCAAGATTTCTATTCATTTTTATTTTCTAATATAACACATAAAAAATAAAATGCCATAATTTCACATATATTTTAATAAAATAGTCTATTATTATTATTATTATTATTATTATTATTATTATTATTATTATTATTGATTATTTTTTCTATATGTTAATAAATATATGAATTTACACAAACACATGTATGTATGTATGTATAAATATACATATTTATATTATGTATTAATTTTATTCATTAATGATTTATTCTACACATGCACACACAAAATTACATTCATATTTTTAAATGCATTTGTAAATTTAAAAAATCATATTTTTTAATTTAAATATTATGATGAATTTAAAGTAATTATTATTTTTATTATTGATAAATGTATAATTTTATATCATTTGTTTGATATTTTATTTAAATATAAATAACTCCATATTTTGACTTAAAAGTAAAGGATGTTCAAATTGAGCTCCAATTTTCAAAACTTAAAAGATATGTTGGGAGAGAGATAAAATGGCATGCATTACTTTGTGTTATAAAGGAAATTACAAAAATTAAACATTTTCAATATTAAGGTATGAGAAGTAAAGGGATATAATCATAATTTGCAACAAGACACATACAAATCAATAAATAATTTCCATTTCTAATTATAACTTTTAAATATTCAAATGGGAATTTGTTGTAAAAATTAAATCTAAACGTATTACATTTATTTTCCTTCAACAAAATATAAAATAAACAATTAAGGTAGAGTTATATTTTAAATAATATTTCCTAATAGGAAATAATGAACCTAAGGTCTTTAAAATTATTTTAAAAAATGCATCAGGGATGGTTTTGAAAACAATGACAACCATTTCAATTTACTTAAAGAGAGAGTTGGAAAGAGATAAGGGAGACTTTTAAGATCAGGTACAAAAAACCACTAATTCAAACTTCTAATTTTTCATTATTTGATTAACAAAACTAACTCTTTATTCTACACAAGATGCACATAAATAATTCCCACATCTTTTCCTCTATTTTTTATGTATATCAAAAGCTCCCAAGATTACAAAACACCAATAAGCTCCTCCCAAGCTCCTCCATTCCAAGTTCTTTCCAAAATAATTAACCATCCAACAATGACCAAGAATTGATAATAAAATATATTTTTATTTATTTTCCTCAAAACGTATTAATTTAGAGGGAATTACCCTCCTTCAAAATGTCATATTAATGTCATAAAAGGACCCATACCTTCCTTACAATACCCATACTATTTTATTACACACTTAATGATTTCTTGCAAGAAATATTTGGGTTTACTTACACAAATATAACCACTTATTACACAAACATATAAATTTATTACATGCCCGTGTGGACTTATAAAACTTCAATAAAATATATTATAAGACTTCCTACACACTAAAACAAGTGGGTAAGCCTAACAACTAGGTTAGGATGTTAAATTTGTAGGCTTTGTAGAAAGCTTATTACATAGGCCTCATATCTTTTCTAGGAGATTGTCTTAACATTTTAGTGTTTAGATAATGTAAATCCTATGTTTTATTAAAGGGATAAGTATTCTAAATTATTGAAATAATATTCAATACATAAACACTATTTTGTTATAGAATTTGACTTGCTTTGTCTTTCTATAAATAGTAATAAATATTTACAAATAAAGACTTATCTAGAAAACACCTGATGCAAAAGATATAAGTGCTAAGAACTCATTTATGAATAGGACTGAGTATCATCAATAAGATCCCTATATCATATCCTTTGTTGATCAATAGTACCACTATTGGATAGTATCACCATGTGGCTCTAGTGTCCTAAAAATGGCATGAGTATCTTTTATATAGGACTATTCCTAAATTTTGGGTGCATCTACACCTATGTTTTTGGGTTATGTTCATGCATGAATGAAGCATAAAATTGTGTATTGTGTGTATAGTAGATGATTTATGATGCAAAACCCTAATCCTACTTACAATTAAGGTATGAGCTGAAAATGTGTGTTCATCAGTATGATAGGTTGGACATCCTCAACACCCTACTATGAAGAGATTTTACTACATACCCATACTCCAAGAAAGGATCAAGACTGATGTATTTATCCCACCTAATTGTTGGTGTAAGTGTGACCGATGCAATAATGATAGTGCTCTTAAATACCTTGAGTGTGATTGAGATTGAAAATCTATAAAATCTAGGATTACGGTAGTTGTAGATGGTTGTATACATAAGTAGGGAAGAATAGGGATTAATAACATTTATTTTTCTCAACTTGTTCCATGTTTAAATAGGTATTTTGTATATATTTTCCATTTAGTGGATAGAGGTCTCAAAGTCATATATTTATAGTGTTCCATAATGATAATAAAATGTGCTTAAGCCAAGCTTAGGAGGGTTTAACTTTTGAAAATTTATCTCCATGTTGGGGACACTAGC
Organism: Torreya grandis; assembly: GCA_037957365.1. Lineage (NCBI taxonomy): Eukaryota > Viridiplantae > Streptophyta > Pinopsida > Cupressales > Taxaceae > Torreya > Torreya grandis. The sequence continues at coordinate 1,539,614 of JARHVA010001882.1, read as the reverse complement.
ACCATGTGGCTCTAGTGTCTTTAATGTTATGTTAATGTCAAACTAGTGGGATACTAGGCATGAAAGGCCAAGATCTAGGAATGAAAGTTTGAGACTATGTTTTAGTTGATTAGGGATACTTATGGCCATATAAATGCTAGAAAAGTGTGATAAATGGATATAGGATAGGTCTAGGGATAATATATGAATTATTTTTCTTAGTTATAAATTTTAGCACTCAAATAATTATTTTAGGTGATTACATTTACCATCCCCCCAATTTATGCTATAAATGCATCAGAGCAAAATAAATAGTATAAAGGAAAAGGAAGTGTACCTAGACTTACCTAGGAAGTGAAGATCATGTAGTTGGGTCTGAGTATGTGAAGTTGGGTCTACGTATGTGAAGTATGATCAAAATAATGACCTATAATGAAACATGCTTAAATCATTCCTTAAAATATATTAAAATACAAATACTATGTTGAATAAATAAGTATCTAATTAAAGAGATGGGAAAGAGGAAAAGAATGAATACAAATCATTGGGTATGTAAACCAATGCATGAACATAGTCACAACCTTATTTTGTCCATGATTATAGTGATCAAATCATTGAATATCTTAGATTGAGTTGATTTCTTGATCAATCCTCATGTGTGGGTGGCTTAAAAACTTAATTCAATTTTGACTCCATTACACACACCTGATTGGTGGATCATGACATGTGAATAACTTGGATTAGACTAAAATAATGTATAACCCTCCTATGTGGGTGGGTTGATAAATCAAGTAGGTTATGAATACATCATTTACAACTTGTGTGTATTATATGCATCTATAAATAAACTATACAAAGTGTCAGAAATATCTAATTGGGTATATCTAACTATGTACATCATCTCCATGTCCACTCGAGAATGCCAACCACTAAAAATGGAGTAATGCATGAAATTGGAGACAACTTGAAATATGATGTCAAGTGTATATAATGTAGATTATTACATGTATTTTTCCATTCCATATCATCAACTTGTGTGTAATTGGGCATGTGGGAACAATATATCATGCACATACCCCCAATCTAATATTTGAGTATACAGATTCTAGACTAAGTTGTAATTATATCTAAGTATCTAAACTAAATATGTGAATGCTCATGCTATAAATGATGCCCACAATCTAAGTAATTTATATGAATATGATCTGAACTAGTGTGAATACGATCTAAATCTAACCATAATTGTCAACCCTATAGATGTATCTATGCAAACCTATATGATACCTAGTAAACTATTATGGATAATTGGAATTTCTATAAAACTAGGGATACTATATAGTAACACCATGTATTGGATAGTAAAACCATGTGATGATAGTGTCCCAATCTAGGTGTTAATGTCTATCTAGTTTAAAATCTAAGTCACTATACTAATTTTTTATTCCTTAGTTTTCCTATGTTTGATTTTTTAGAAACAAGCCTGTATGTTGAAAATGTTATATGAATGAAATGTAGGATCCTAATCTCTATGAAAAACTTCTATGAATACTCCCTCTTTTGAGGTTATTTGTTGACCTATGCAAAAATTATCCTCTAAATAAATAACTCTACAAAATGTGTTAGTTGGAGTATATATGATAACTACATGATAATCTAATACAATGTGAAAGCATAACATGTAAATGTAAAAGTATTTGAGCATAAGTATATAATTTAAGATTTACGTTGTGTCTAACATTTCATAAGTGTGTCAAGATTGATGTAATTAGTGTGTATTACAATAAATTTGAGTAGCTACCTAGGGGGATGGGGCATGATGTCCATCACAACATCCAAGTAGGAAGAGTAGATGCATGAGGTCCCTCATGGCATAGAAAATTGGTGTGTGTAGCAAGAAAAGATGAGTGTCATGGACATGATGTATACAATAAATCATGCATACAAAACACATGAGGCATAAAAAATAGGCCATGGGGACACAATACAAGGGACATGGGTACATGTTACTAAATCTGAGAAAAGAAAACATACAAGGACATTTTCAAATGTCCACATACCCAATAAATAATAAAGTTAGCTTAGATACATATAGAAGGACATGTTCAAATGTCTACAAACATAATAAATAAATTGCATAAAAGGGACATGGGCACATGTCCAAGGCATACATATTATAAATAGAAGTGGAATAGATCCAAAGAATAATGACATATTCAAATGCCCTCAAATAGAATAAATATAGAGAATACAATCAAGTCTAAATTAAGAAAGTTAAAATTGAAATTATTCTTAAATGTAGTAAAAATATATATAAATGCTAGGATGTACATATGCTGAGTCTAAACTAATGATAGTTGGAAAAAAATATGATTATGAGTAGCAATGATCAATATAAAGATATATCAATGTAAAAGCTGGAATGTAAAGAACGTAACGATAGAACCTAGTAATAGAAACTATCTATATGATTCCCCCAAGTGGGTGGATGTATCATATGAATAAACCTAGATTAGTGCATATGGCCCAAGTGGGAAGATGATAACAAGTCTAGATTAGTGTGGTAGACCTGAGTCATATAAGTAATTTGTAAACACTGCAAATAAATAAGTGAAGCATATATGTATGATACAAATCACTATACAAAGATAGATAAAATATGTCATGTATGTAAAATATAATAAATGTAAACATATAAATGAATATAATTTATAAATTTTGTATTTTCAAAGTAATATTTGAATGATATTATGTTTCTAGATGTTAATATTTTTTATTATATTTTCTATATAAGACATGTAGAATCAAACCAAAATAAACTATGTACAAAGATCAAGAAATAATAAATTACGTAAAATTAAATATTAGAGATGTAAATGAAATAGTATACAAGTAAAGTGTAATGTCTCTATAGACCCAAAATCACATCCATGAGATGTGGATAACCAAATGATGGATCTAGTGGAAGATCATCTAGTATCAGATATTGAATCTATCCAAACTAAAATACATCATCATGGTCATCATACCAATCTATATGTATTAGTAGATCCTTATCCTTATCATGAGTCTTGACTCTATGCATCTAAATGGAATGATACTCAACCATGTAAGTTGCCTCTTGTATGGTCTCAGGGTAAACCGTATTAGACTATGGAGTATCTATGTGAGACCTATGGTTCTTATCTATGTCATTATGTAATATAGAAACCACATGTATATCTTGAGTGAATGTTAGTCATCTTTCTGACTGATCAACTATGGTATCCATCACATGTAAACATATACTACAAAGTGTGTTGTTCCCAAAATCTGTCACTCATTTTTAGGGACAACATATCAGCTATTTTTGTCCTACAGGCCAAAATTCTCTCTTCCCTTCTCAAAAAATATTTTGAGCACTCCAATTCTTCAATAATTTCTAGCTAAGGGACTCATAGGTTAAATAGGTTCAACAAATTCAATAGGTGATCTCTCACAAAGAAACAAGTTCCCAACACTTAGGCATTTCAAGGCTGGTTTAATGGCAAAGTTCAATCAAAAGACTTATCGGCGGGCTTCAAACAAAAGATTGAACCATTGAACCATTAAACCCCACCTTCAAACTTTAAAGGTTCAATGGGTTCAAAATTTCAACGACATCAAAAGACATAAAGACTTAAGCACTTTGGCAAGTTCAAATTTCAATGGCTTCAAAGGACTTAAAGAAAAGAAGACTTCAAAGAAGAAAGATTGAACCATTGAACCATTGAACCATTGAACCTTGAACCAAAAGAGTTCAAATTTCAAAGGTTCAATGAGTTCAATAAGGTTCAAGAGACTTAGAAGAACAAATGATTCAAAGAGCAAAGAATGAACCGTTGAACCGTTGAACCTTGAACCAAAAGAGTTCAAAGTTTAAAGGTTCAACGAGTTTAACAAAAAAGAAAAGGATCCAAAAACTTTGAAGTACCAAAGGATTCTAAGAAAGAGAATGAACCATTAAACTTTGAACCAAAATGGTTCAAAGGTTCAACAAATAACAAAGTTTGAAGGGAAGCTTCGAGTGAAGGAAGGAAGTGGAAGATTCCAGAGACAAGTTCGAAGAGATGGTTTACCTGATTGAACCAAGGAGCAGATTGAACCAAGGAGTTGATTGAACCAAGGAGCTGACTGAACCAAGGAGCTGATTGAACCAAGGAGCCAAAATGGACCATTTGAAACATTGAACCAATACACTTCAAATTTTCAAGGTTCAACGTGGTTCAAACGACCAAGTGACGAATGATGTCCCTATGGACGTCAAATTCAAGGTAATAAAATGCCCATTTATTTTCAAATATGGCATAGAATCTGAAGACAAAACTCACTGAATAGCTAAAAAATAAGTTGAAAGAGCCTGTTGAAGGTAAGAAGATGGCCCAAGATCTAAAATTGTAACAAGAAAGAGGGAAAGATATAGGAGATACTTAAATATCTACAGGGGAGTTATTCCAGTAAGTGGAACAATCCACCAAGTAGACATATAAGCACACAAACATTCAAAGGCATGGCCTATTTTTCTCCCTTTGAATAAAAGTGAGTGGACAACCATGTACTTATCTATAAATAAACCAGATGACCCATGCTGAGGAGAAGACATTCGAGTTGATTATGTACACCAAAGTTAAGGCTAATGCCCTATTCCAAAATGGCCCCTTCACAAAAATGAAAATGCATTCAAGGGATTGAATGTAGCATGGGCTATTCCATGAAACAAAGTGCCCAAGTCTTTCTTGGAGTGTTATATATTGTAATCTCTTATTTTGTATGAAGGGAGATCTTTTGGTGATTAGAAGCAAAACTCTGCCCAAATTAAAAGGCATTACTAAGACATTGAGCTCAGATTGTTAATCATATTTCATTATTTGAATGAGAAAGCAAGTGACTTTTCAAACTTTGTGCTGGAATAGCTTACATTGTTGAGGAAATTTTTCTTATGTTGGTTTTCTTAATGTGTTCTTGTAAATTTAATTAAATAAGCAAAACTAGTGGAAGTAACATGGAAGGTGTCCTAAAGCCAATTGTGAGAAGACTTTGAGCTACCACAATTGTATTTAGTGTGTGTGTTTTTAGTTTGTTTCTATGCAAAGGATCTTAGGATGACTTTATGCCCCCATTGTCCTTAGTATTTCACTCTTTGGTAGTTGAGGTGGAGACTTTGTGCTACACCTCATTCTACTGATTATTGTTCCCTATTACATTTACTTGTCACTACCAAAAAGAATTCTTGTTGTTTGCTGCAGACCACTTCTGAAAGAAGAGAAGTGCCTTCAATGTTTTTACCAAAGTTCTCATATGTCTGTGAACATCATCTCTAAAAAAAGAGAGATGGATGGTCTTATCCTATCCTGAGTGTTATTTTTAGCTTATTTATAGTATATTAATATATTTTAGTACCTCATAGTTTTAGGGAACCTCCCTTTGATGAGAGGAGAGATTTGTCCCCTTTTGATGTGGTAGACCTGCACATTTGGCTAATCAATCTCCTTATGCTATTGTTGAAACAAATTATTTTGCCCATCAGTTAGCTAGTGACAAAATATTCACCAATAATTTCTAGTGACTCTACTGGGGAAGAACACATAGTTTGAAGCCTCAAGCATCAAATTAAAGTAGTGACAGTTCTTTTCCATTTTTACTTTACAATCTGGCAAATCCATGGTATACACAAAGCTAGGGTATATGTGAAGCTAGAGATCTAAACGGATTGTTGACCTTGTATTCGAGTTGGAAAAGCAAAGTGATTTTGATCCTTTCCATTCACCATCTCACCTTCAGTGAACTAGGATTTTTTCTCTTACCAAAATTAGGTCTCCATTTCCAGGCAAAGCATCCATTTCTACTATTAGGAGAGCTTTGTCAATACATACCCCTCATACATTTGTTATACCTCCCTTCAGTAGTCAAATCATGGTAGTTCAAGGTCCTTGGGGTAACTCTTTTGGTCCAATCAATCTAACTCCACCTCTACATGAGCTACCTCATAATTCATTAAGAATTTCCAAAAATTCTTTGGTGATGGGAGAGTTCATCCTAATAAACATATTGCAACCTTTAGCATAGCCTATGGTGTGATAGGCCTGGAGTATGAGGACGTAGCAGTTAGGCTATTTGTAGAAATAGTGTAAGTCACTACTATAGACTGGTTTTATCATCTACAAGCAAAAATTTTAACTAATTGGAACACCCTCAAAGCCAAATTTGAAGACAGGTTCAAGCCTGTAGAAGATGTGCATGCCCTGTTGGCCTAGCTCACATAAATGAAGAAAGAACCTCATGAAACTATGAAGGATTTCATAGCTAAGTTTGACAAGCTAAGGAATATGACTCCTACCATTGCTCAGCCAATGACTGAGAATCTCAAATGCTTCTTCATTAACTCTTATCTTCTTGAGGTGAGTTTCTTATTGAGACATGCTGGTCACATAGACCTTGCTGTAGTGTAGGATTTGTCTACTAAGGTGGAAGATGATCTCATTTTGGTAGGGAAGATAAGGAGAGATCCTAATAGAGGTAAATCTTCTTAATCCTCTAAATATCCATCTATAGGCACCACTGATCCTACGGTGTAGAAGTTGGCAAATGAGTTGTTAGCTCTTAGAAAGAAAATGATGCAAGGATTGTTTGCTCCTCCTTCATACTGAGATATACTAAGGAGGACTTTCATGAATCAATCATACTAAGGCAATGCTACTAGGAATCAAGGGCAGCCAAATCATCTTCCTCCCCCATAAGGGAAACTTTCCATTGAAGCACCTCCAACCAATTTAGCAGTTGGATATCTTGAAATAGAATTTGATTTCTCCTTCCAGCCTAAGTTGAACCCAGAAGATGATGCTAATATCTTCATAGAAAACCAAGAAGAATCAGTTGGTGACTCCAACATTGGTTTCTTAAACTACCAGGATGAACTTAGAAGTAAAGGTGAAGTGTTTGATGGGTCACACACTATATTCACCTGGTCCCAGAACTAGTCATCCCAGCAAGCTAATAAGGAAATAATAGAGGAGCAACCTCAACAAAAATTTTCAATTTCTAAGTGGGGAACCACTCTACCTTTTCAATCAAATGACCCAATGATCCATAAAAAAGTAATTACCTCAAGTATGCCTTCACCTTTAACTTCAATTTCACAGATCAGTCCCCCCTCCTAAAAACTAGAAGGATGAACTACCTTCCCTTGTTCCTAATTTGTTTTATACATTTGATATAATCGACCATTTCAAGAAAACAAAAAATAAAATGTCTAAATTTGAATTCCTACAATCCAACTTTGAGCAGTTGGCTAAGTTGGTTTAGTATGTAAATAATAAAACTATCCCAACAGGACCAATTGTTCCAAAGGTGACTCCCATAACCACCTAGAATAAACTTATCATTACTCCTCCTGCTGCTCCTAAGAGGACAAAACCATTTTATGTCTCCCTACCAATAAATGGACACCAGCTGAATAATTGTATCACAGACTCAGGTGCATCTGGCAATGTCATGCCTATCAAAGTGGTAGAATCTCTTGGACTCACACTAACCAAGGCCTTTGGGAGATGTTTTTCCATGGATAAAAAACAAGTGCCACTACTAGGACAAATCAAGGATGCCTAATTTGCATTTGTGGCATCCTTAGACAAGAGAATTAAGATGACAGTCTTGGTGGCTGATGTCCCAGCCTCATATGGCATTCTTCTTAGGTGACAATTTTGCAAGGATGTTGGTGGCGAGTTAAGTATGGACCTCTCTAAAGTGAGGATACCAGTCAAAGGTGTCATGTAGAGATTTATCCCTGAGAAGGAGGCAAAATACATTATCACTCAAACCTTAATACATGAAGCTCAAATTCTATTTGAGTCTTTAGGCATGGGTGATTACTTCCTAACTACAGAGGATGTTCTTGTCCTAACTGATGAAAATTCTAAAGATGACAATATAAAAATTGGTTTAGACAAAATAGTAGAAGACTTAATAAAGCATAGTGTAAGCCTAGAGGAATCCTCCCCTCTAAACAAATAAAAATCTAAGGAAAGGTCAATTTTTGATATTGTGTGGATTTAAGAATTTGATGGCAGCTATTCTTCTACTGGCTTGGGAGCCAAGATTGTGTTGATATCTCCTCAAGGATATATTTTCCCTTATTCTTATAAATTACAGTTCAGCAACACCAACAATACTACTAAATATGAATCACTGCTACTCAAATTAAAGGTCGCTCAAGATAGGGGCACCAAACTCCTTCATGCCAAAGGAGATGTTGAGGTAGTGGTTTGTCAGGTCAAGAACCTATACCAAACCAAAAATGAGAGATTTCACCATTACCACAATCTAGTTTGGGATAAAATAAAAAGATTTAATGCTTTCAGTATCTTTGTAATACCTAGGGAATTTAATGACTGAGCTCATGCATTGGCCATTTCTGCAACTCTTTTGGTTCCTCACCCACATTTTAAGGGATATAGGTACACTATCAAACTAGTATTTTGACCAAATTTACTTGACAATGCCAATCATTGGCAAGTGTTCAATGGTGAGAACCAAATCATCGCCTTTTTGGAACAAAAAGATAGCTTTGAATAGCTTCACTTTGAAAGCAGTGAGCCTCAAAAACTTGAATCAGCCCCTGAAACAAGTTTCGACACAGGTGAAGAATTCTTACAACTTAAAGGGAATAAAATTCCTAAAAGATTGGTTTCCCTTGAGAAACTATTTGACAAGCATGCCAGGTTCATCAAATAACAACAAATGGATTCAAGCTCCTCCCAAGAGTTTGATCAAATAAATTTGGGTACTAAGGAAAATCCTAAGATGGTTAACATTGGGAAGTGCTGCACTCCTAAGGAGGAGCTCAAATTTACTGCCCTACTTCAACATTATATGGATGTTTTGGCATACTCCTATGGTGATCTAAAGTCACTCAGGCCTAAAAAAATTTGTAATGAAATTCCACTCAAGAGTGATTCGATGCTTTACAAGCAAAAATCTTGGTAGTATAATCCAAAGATATCAGGTACTATTCTATCTAAAATATAAAAACTGCTAAATGCTAGAATAATTTTCCCAATCCATCATTCCACATGGATTACAAACATAGTTCCTCTGAGAAAAATGAATGGAAAAATTTGCCTTTGCATGGACTTCAAAATTTGAATCAATCATCCTTAAAGGATAACTACCCTCTGCCCATCATGGACTAGGTTCTTCAGATGGTGACTAGTTCAGAGATGTTATCAATGCTAGATGGTTTCTCAAGGTAAAATCAAGTGGAAGTCTGTGAAGTAGACCAACATAAGATGGCCTTCACCATCCCTTGGGGCACCTTTGTGTATCAAAGAATGCCATTTGGTCTGATAAATGCTGGCACCACTTTCCAGAGAGCAATGGACCTTGCATTTAGGGATAAAATGGGTAAGTTCATTATGGTATACCTTGATGACCTAATTGTATTTTCCAAGCATCACCCTGATCACCTACATCATTTGTAATAAGTGCTGGAATGATGCCAATAGAATGGCATTTCTCTAAATCCCAAAAGGTCTATATTTGGGGTTACAGAAGGGAAACTTCTCAGACACACTATATCCTAAGAAGGCATAAAGATTAACTCAAAAAGATTCAAATCCATTTAAGAGCTTGCTCTACCCACAAATAAAACTGTAGTTCAATCTTTCTTTAGAAAGGTGAACTTTCTATGAAGGTTCATTCCTAAGTTCACCGAGAAGACTCACCACATTATGCACATGATGAAGGGAAAGGCCACTTTTAGCTATACTAAAGAAGGCAAATTAGCATTTCAAGACATCAAGATAGCTATTGCCCATGCCCTAATTCTAGTTTGTCTAGATTACACCAAAGGCTCCATAATGTATAGTTATGCTTCTAAACACACACTTTCAACAATTTTGGTTTAGCAGAACCAAGAAGGTGTGGAATCTCCCATATCCTTCATGATTTTTCCTCTCAAAACTCATGAGCTAAAGTATTCAAACATGGAGAAGCATGATTATACAATGATAAATTTGGTAAAGCACTTCCATTTTTACATCTTGATCTCACACACTGTTAACTCAGCAGGAGTTTAGAACTAAAAGGGACAATTAGATTGCTAAAATTTAGGAGTTTGATCTAGTTATCAAACCAACAAAGCTTTTATAGTGAAGGGGCCTCTGCCAATTGATTATTGATAATAGACCAGAAGAAATAGGGCACGAAGAAGTAGAAATTGAAGACATGCCAATAGTCATCTTTATCTCCACCACGAATGAGTGTTATTCAAGTATTTCTCATTTTCTTACTTATGGTGAGTGTCCAACTCACCTGTCTCATAAATAAAAGAGGAATATCAAGTTAAAATTTGCCAATTTTTTCCTATGGGACAATGGCCTATATAAGAGGAACCTCGATGGAGTGTTCCTTCACTGCATGGATAAAGAGCTGCAGAACCAACTTTTGGAGTCCTTCCATAATCTGGCCTATGGAGGATATTTTTCTACACCTATAACTACCCATAATATCCTATGAGCTAGGTATTATTGGTCTACTCTATTTCAAGATGCATACAAATGGGTATGAAGATGTGAATTATGCCAACAATTTACTGGAAGACCCAAGTTAGCTGCTTTGCCTCTTAATCCAATGGTAATAGAAGAGCCATTTCAACAATGGGGAATCAATTTCATTGGTGTTGAAAACCCATATTCAAGTGTTAGACATGATTATGTCCTCATAGCCATATATTACTTCACTAAATGGGTGGAAGCTATTCTAGCCAAGCATGCTACTTCAGAAGTAGTATGCAATTTCCTCAATGAAAACATAATTTTTAGGTTTGGGGTCCCAACCAAGATTATGACAGATAATGCAACATATTTCTCTTCCCATGAGATTACTCAATTTTATATTTATTATGGGATTACCCTCTCCCACTCCTCTAATTATTTTCCACAAGGGAATGGCCAAGTATAATCGAGCAACAAGAACTCGGTGACCATTATTAGGAAGCTGGTGGATGACAACCAATGAACATGGCATAAAGCATTGGTTCATACTTTATGGGTAGGTAGAATTAAACCCAAGAGGGTGATAGGTATGTCACCATTCCAAATTTTGTGTGGTCTCAATGCAAAGATACCAATCACCCTGGAATTGCCAGCAATAAAATTAGCAAAGATAGTCGAAGATCAGACATATGAAAGCTCCATCGACAAGAGGATCATGTGCCTAACTAAAATTTATAAGAAATAAACTATGGTGTTGGATTGAATTGATATGCATCAAGGTTTGGTAAATAATATCTTCAATTAGAAGGAAAAAACCCATGATTTCTAGATTGGATATCAAGTTCTTTTATGGGACAAGAGAAGAGAACCAAAGGGAATGCATGGGAAATTTGATTCCCTATGGAGAGGACCATTTTATCTTCATCAGCTCAATGGTGAAAATAGTTTCTTATTGAATTATAAAGATATCATGCCATTTTCATTACCTCAAAGTGGGTAGCATCTAAATCACTTAAATTCTTAAAGTATCAGATAAGTCTGGTTGTACATTTGTATATTTGTATAGTCTTTAGTTCTATTTTGTGTTGTTCATTTTCATTTCTTTTTGGTGCCTTCATTTTTGGGTAGCATGAATCCGTAGCCCAATGGAATACTTAAAGGCACTGGATATTATAGATTCTAATCCCTTTGATTGTTTTTACAATCGATGGAAGTTCCCCAACTAGAGCTAGCTATTGTTCCCAAAATCTGTCACTCATTTTTGGGGACAACATATCAACTATTTTGGTCTTACAGGCCAAAATTATCTCTTCCCTTCCCAAAAATGTTTTAAGCACTCCAATTCTTCAATTATTTAAGATTTTTTAGCTAAGGGACTTGCATGTTCAATAGGTTCAACAATTTCAACAAGTGAGCTCTCATAAAGAAATAAGTTCCTAACACTTAGGCATTTCAAGTCTGGTTCAAAGCTGAAGTTCAATCAAAAGACTTATTAGTGGGCTTCAAAAAAAAGATTTAACCATTGAACCATTCAACCTCACCTTCAAATTTCAAAGGTTTAATGGGTTCAAAGGTTCAATGACATTGGCATACTTAAAGAGTTAAGCACTTCGATGAGTTGAAAGTTCAACAGCTTCAAAGGACTTAAAGAAAAGAAGATTTTGAAGAATAAATATTGAACCATTAAACCATTGAACCCTAAACCAAAAGAGTTCAAAGTTCAAAGGTTCACTACCTTTACTAAATTTTGAGAGACTTAGAAGAACAAAGGATCTGAAGAGCAAATAATGAACCGTTGAAACTTGAACCAAAAGTGTTCAAAGTTCAAAGGTTCAACGAGTTCAATAGAAAAGGATCCAAAAACTTTGAAGGACCAAAGGATTCTAAGAAACAGAATAAACCATTGAAGTTTGAATAAAATGGTTCAAAGTTCAAATGTTTAAAGGTTCAAGGAATAAAAATGCTAGAAGGGAAGCTTTGAGCGAAGGAAGGAAGCAAAAGATTAAAGAGACAAGTTTGAAGAGATGGTTCAGCCGATTGAACTAAGGAGCCAATTGAACCAAGGAGCTAATTGAACCAAGGAGATGATTGAACAAAGGAGCTAATTGAACTAAGGAGCTCATTGAACCAAGGAGCTAAAATGGACCATTTGAACCATTGAACCATTAAACCAATACACTTCAAAGGTTCAACGTTCAACGTGGTTTAAATGACCAAGTGACCAAGGACGTCCCCACAGATGTCAAATTCAAGGTATTAAAATTCTCATATATTTTCAAATATGGCACAAAATCTGAAGATAAAACTTAGTGAACATCTAAGAAAAGAAGCTGAAAGAGCTTGCTGAAGGTAAGAAGATGGCTTGAGAGCTCAAATTTCAATAGGAAAGAGGGAAACCTATAGGAGATAATAAAATATCTATAGGGGAGTTATTCAAGTAGGTGGAACAGTCCACCAAGTAGAAATCTGAGCATGCAAACATTCAAAGGCATGGCCTATTTTTCTCCCTTTGAATAAATGTGAGTAGACAACCATGTACTTATCTAGAAATAGACCAGATGACCCATGATGAGGAGAAGACATTTGAGATGATTATGTACACAAAAGTTAAGGTTGATGCCTTGTTCTAGCATGGCCCCTTCATAGAACTGAAAATGCATTCAAGGCATTGAATGCAACATGGGCCATTCCATGAAATAAAGCACCCAAGTCTTTTTTAGAGCACTATATATTGTAATCTCTTATTTTGTGTGAAGGAAGATCTTTTGGTGATCAGAAGCAAAACTCTGCCCAAATTGAAATGCATTATTGAGACTTTGAGCTCAGATTATTAATCATATTTTGTTATTTGAATCAGAAAGCAAGTGACTTTTTAGACTTTGTGCTGGAATAGCTTGCATTGTTGAGGAAATTGTTCTTATGTTGGTTTCCTAAATGTGTTCTTGTCTATTTAATTAAATAAGCAAAACTAGTGGAAGTAACCTAGAAGGTGTCCCGAAGCCAACTGTGGGAAGACCTTGAGCTGCCACAATTGTCTTTAGTGTGTGTGTTTTCAATTTTTTTCTATGTAAAGGATCCTGGGATGACTTTGTGTCCCCATTTTTATTCATATTTTAGTCTTTGGAAGTTGAGGTGGAGACTTTGTGCTACACCTCATTCTATTGGTTATTGCACCCTGTTACATTTACTTATCACTACCAGAAAGAATTCTTGTTGTTTGCTATAGACCACTTCTAAAAGAAGAGAAGTGCCTTCAGTGTTTTTACCAAAATTCTCCTATGTCTATGAACATAATCTCTAAAAAAGAGAGATGGATGGTGTTATCCTACCCTGAGTGTTATTTTCATCTTATTTATAGTATATTAATATATTTTAGTACCTCATAGTTGTAGGGAACCTCCCCTTGATGAGAGGAGTGATTTGTACCCTTTTGATGTGGTAGACCTACACATTTGGCCAATCAATATCCTTATGCTGTGGTTGAAACAACCTATTTTTCCCATCAATTAGCTGGTGATAAAATATTCACCCAACAAAGTGTAACTTTTAAATGAGTGTCCTCACTTAAAATGAAGAATAATGTATTAGAGATGTTGGAGATACATGGAAATGATATTGTAAAATGTCCAATAGAATCTTGATAGTGTATAGCATGTTATATCTCACTTTATTAATAACCAATGTGGTGTAAAAATGTGAAAGTGCAAGTGTTAAGATCATAATCATCATCTATAGCCACATAGGAGATGTATTTATCTATTTAAAAAAAGTGTATAGTTAATTGATCATTTCATGAATATTTATGTTAGTGATGACTCTATCATGGTGCTCATATATATGAAGGAGCTCGTATTGATGATATTGGTGGTGCATAAGGAGGTGGAGGCCATATGATCGAGATATTACCCTTATCCTTAAATTTATTGATTTTATGTTGTAATATTGAGCATGTCTCTGTATCATGACATGTAAGTCTATGAAAGTGGAAAAAGGGTTAACCTTATTATGGTGACAATCTATAGACTGATCTATGTTGTATTATGGGTAATATCATCAATCCTCTATCAATTATTATCTATAATATCTGGTGTGTTCTACCCTTTGATTTCCCTACCTCAATCTATATGATTAAATCAATATCTATGGATATAACCATATGTACTAAATAGATCAAGGGATCTAATACTAATTGTAGCAGAGTATGGGAACTTGTAGCTATAGGATTTTGAATAAGTGATGTTAATAGTGTAGGGAGAGGTATAGGTGCCTCTGAATTATATCTTTACTCTCTTGGGTCCATTGGTGTAAAATTTAATACAAATAAATAATCATCAATATCTATAGGTGGGTCATCCTCCTCTATATTGGCCTGTGAATATATGTTAGAATTATGAACGTAAACCTCTTCAAAATTAAAAACTAGTGTTAAATATGATGTAATAATCTCATCATCTAACTTGGGTGAGGATTTTTATACTAGGAAAGGTTGTTCGTCTATTATCAACAAGGGTAAATATGTTGTATAAAGTGTTTTAGATAGTATATGAATAATATTACTAGACTCTCCCATCTCATATGTGTGCATATTCTCAATCAAAATATTTTTAGTTGGGGATTTGATGATAACATTAGGTGTCCCATATGATGATGTACTTGGGTTATGAGGCTTAGTGAGTTTACAATATCTAAATGGTTGATTATCTACTAGACATGCATATAGGCAATCATCATGCAAAAAAATGATGCATGTGTGAAGAGTGGAAGGTATATCCTCCATATCATTTGTCTAAGGTCTCTTAAGTAACAAGTTAGAATGAAAATGATTTGGCATCACTTAAAAATGTGTAGGTAAGGTTTTTGGTCCTAATATGACATCCAATATAATTTAACTTGATGTCTATTTAGGAATGCCATCAAACCCTTAAATGTTCTAATATGTATTTTAAATAGATGTTATATCAACCCCCATGGTTTGTATAAATATAAGGTTACATACATTGATTCTCAAGTCATTGACAATGAGAAATCATTTAATAGTTATGTTATTGATTTGAGCTTGAATTAAAAGTGGTAATTTATAATCAATTATTGATTGTCAAGTTAGGTCCTCATTGGAAAAAGATATCACATCCTTTATAGTGTTTATGGTAGATGAAAAATAAGATGAATCATTATCAAAAGGCACAAATGTGTGATTAAGTGTTTGAAAAAGAATATCTTTGAAAATTATTTATTTTTGAAGTAATTCCAATATAAATATTTTTGCAAGTGTATTTCTCAACTGACCCACTATATCAAATTCTCTTTGTTGATTGTCGGGTCCCATTGTAGTGTGTTAGGGATGAGGATGGATGATAGGGTTACACTACTCCTATATAGGTTGAGGAGGCACCCTATTCTACCTAGTGACAACTCAGACTATAGATCTACTATTTTCCATGGGTGAGTAGTAGAGGAAGGATGGGAGATAGATAATCAAGTGGTCTACGTGGAGGAAGAATAAAAGTAGTCCTCTGATCCTAATATCATTTAGTAGTAACTAAAGGTAACTAGAATTAAACCATATAATAATGATTCACATAAAAATGGAACTCACATGATGGAGGACAAATGTGTAAATCAAGCTTAGCTCTAATCAAATCCATAATAGGAGTAACATATATATGTACCTTTTTTTAAATAGTTGGTAATAAACATGTTAAGTAGAGTATAAGGCTTTGTACCATAAAGTGAATTTTGGTTTCATTCATGATAATCATGTTAATATGTTATAAATTAATACTGAGTAAATGTTGTAAAAGTTAACCCTAGGATAATCTATGGTTAGGGTTTTATGCAATGTTTAAAGTATGTTGGGTTCACCAAATGTTTTAACCTTTTAGGGTTTAGATAATTTGAATCATATGTTTGATTAAATATTTAATTAGTCTAAATCAGTGAAATAATATGAAATAAATAACCATTAATTTGTAGTAGAATTTGACTTGCTTTAACTTTCTAAAAATAATAATAAATATGTGTAAATAAAGACTTACCTGGAAAACATGCGATGCAGAAGATATGATTGTTAAAAAATGGGATACAAATAGGTATAAGTGTCATCAATAAGATAATTATGTCATATCCTCTTTTATATAGTATTTCCACACTTGGATATTAATGACATGTCGATCTAGTGTCTTGAAAATGGTGTTAGTGTCATATAAGCAAAATTGTTCCTAAATTCTAGGTGCACCTATGCCTATGTTTCCAGGTTTTGTTCCTACATGAATAATTTTTTAAACTCTATAGTGTGTCTATAATATCTTATTTATGATTAAAAAACCTAATCCTCCTTGCAAGTAAGGGATGAGATAATTTTTTTTGTTTATTAGTAGAATAGTCGAGACATCCTCAACAACCCACTATGAAGAGAGTTGCCTACATATCAATACTTTAAGGAGGGATCAAACCCTATGTATTTTTTCTACCTAAGTTTTTGTGCAAGTACAAGGGATGATACAAGGATAGTGGTCTTGAATGTGCTTGAGATTATAAATATGGAAAATCTAGGCTTATGGAAACTATAGATTGTAGTATGAAGAAGTATGGAAGAATAGAGATTAATAACCTTGATTTTTCTCAATTTTTTGTCTTTGAATAGGTATTTTTCATCCATATTCCATCTACTATATAGAGGTCTAAAATCCATGTATTTATAGTGTTCTTTAGCTTGTGTGGATAATAAAATATACTTAGGTTAACCTTAGGAGGCTTTATCTTTTGAAAATATATTTGTTTAGGAGAGTTAGGGAAAGGGACATTAGCACCATGTTGGGACACTAACACCATGTGTCTCTAGTGTGCTTAATGTGGTGTTAATGTCTGGCTAGAAAGCTTCTAGGAATAAAGGTTTAGGATCTAGGAATGAAGGTTTGAGACTATGTTTTAGCTAACTAGGGATGCCTATGATCTCCACAAAGGTTAGAAAAGTGAAATAAAAGTCTCTAAGATTGTTTTATGACAATGTTCAGATTATGTTTTCTCAAGTAGCACTCTTAGTACTCAAATATCACTTTTAGGTGATTACAGAGGCATATGACCCTTTTAATTAAATATTGACTATTTTGGGGAATTCCAAATCATATGATAAATATATGAAAGTTAAAATTTAATTAGTCTTTCTTAAATTATTATTGAATATTAATCCTTTAGTAAAAAAAATGGAAACCACAAATTGGAAATTCTTCAGTAGCATGGCTTATCACACTTGGTGAATAACTAAAATTAGTTTGGGAAAAAGGGTTCCTTATAAAGGGTAATATATTACATTTTATTTAGACAATTCATATTTTATAACCATTTTTCCTATTTGCCTTGGTGTCTTATGTGAATGATTATGTTTCTTCCATTTTCTCATAGGTAAATCAAATTTCCATATAACATTTATTTATAAAATGTTCTATACATGGGGATTTTATAGCTTTTAAATACTCTTTGGATTATTTATATGGTTTTTTTATAAATGATTATAAATGTGTCCATGTTTATTTATTACCATTTATCAAAGAAAAATATCCTAAAGACTACAAATAATAATTTTTTACATGACATTTATGATTTACGTATGATAACACTTGCATTTTATAAATTGTCTATCTTATTTATACTAATATATCTTGGAGCATTAAATGTATAATAATTCCTTATGTGGAGGATGTTATAAAAACTCATAGTGTTAGAGTAGAAAATTAATGTATTCTTTATCTTTTTTATCTATCTCAATGTGTGGTAACCAAAAACAACCCTCTAAAGATTTATAAACATCATATTATCATAGTACAAGTGGTTAAGGATTATTATTTAAATAACAAATTTAATAGTACACATGCCATTATATCTACACTAGAATTGATTAAAAGGTCAAATATTTAAAAATATATAATTTATGAGACCTTGCATGATGACAGATTACCACATGAAAATAGAATAATTCAAATTTATTTTACTGTAAAAACTTTATGAGATAGTGATAATATCATTTCTTTTAAAAATTAATATCTACCTCCTTAAGATATTGTTGACCAATATATAACCTTAGACATTAAATTTACCATATTTAATAAAGGATTAAAATGTGTCCTTATATATAATAACTCTAAATTGACCATTTTTATTGAATACATTCTAGAGGAATATAATCTTAATCATCACTCTATTACACCTTAAAATATGATCATAAAAGTGCTTACAATCAATCACAAAGAGCTCTAGGAACAATTACATTGGATATACTTTTACCCTATTTTTTATATAATAATTAATATTTTTGTCTAATAGGTATAAAAATTGAAAGAGAATAAAAATGTTAAAGATATAAATTCATTAACAATTCTTATTCAAACATTTTTAATATGGAAAATAGCTATTTTTATAAAATAATAAGAATAAATGTGTGTACTTTATATCTAGTTACTAGTTGAATGTTTTGGATATCTAATCATGAATATTAGTAAAATCATGAATTGTGATTACTCAAAATCAAGAATAATATCTAAATATGTTGTTGGATGGGATTGTGCTCCCTAGGAAATAGTGTAGGTAAATAACATATGTTGATTACAAAATTTTGTTATTTTATTATGGCTAACGACTAAAATTACAAAAAAAAAATAAAAAATAAAAAATAATTTTTTTTGATAGATCATGATTAGGAATAAAATCTTAATATACTCTCGGATAGGACTATAATTCATGTAGAGCAATATATTTTGACCACATTTATTGAGTACAAACTTGTTTACATTGACTTTGATGAAAATATGACCATTCCACTTTCTACACCTATGTCTGATGAGTGGTATAGATGTGATTCTAATATTATCACATTGATATCATTGTTTCTCTCCTATTTACTTTTCAATCCCTAGATTTTATTATATCATAAAACCTAAAAAAAATAAAGAGGATGCAATGGACCAAGTTGACCAAAATAACCTCTTCATGATTTACCTCACCCTATGTATCTAGAGAATATTAAGAGGGAATCAATCTATATTTGGTTCTCTCAGCTAGAGTTATTATGCAATTAAATCCTTGACTATATGTGTATATAATGGGATATGACTAACCTACAACTATCCTAGCTTTACAAATCTATATTTTTAGAAGGTAAATCTAATCAATCCCATGGTAGTTAATGTTTGATTAGTGACCAATGGATCCACATACCTAAAAATATCAACACCTATATAACCAATGTCAAAAGAAGGGGCTCAAAATACTTTATAAATATAACACAATAAGATAGCTCTAACTAGAACAACATGTGAGTAATATATATTGAAAACAAGCAATATAAGTAATTATAAAAGATATGTAAATTAAGATAAAAGGTAAGGGTTAGAATGATCAATATGGGTAAGGTTCCATTGTATATAAATTGGGATTTAGGAAACTTAAAATGGATAAATGAAAAGTCCAAGGAATCATATGGCCACACTAAGTATAAGTGTAGAGAAAAATTAGAAAAGAAAACACACACATTTATTTATTAAACAACAAGAAAAATATATCTACTAAATGAAATAAATGAAATGCATTAAGGTTGGAAATATGTACCTTAGATTGGAAACATCCAGCCTCAGTCTCCCCCTTGGCCAATGGTGTTTTTACAGATATTTTATTAATTGTGAAGATCTCAAATGGTTGGAATAAGGCCTAAGAATACCCCTAATGTCTTATCATATTGTATTCACAAGAATTTTATAAGATAACCTTCACTCACGGAAAGATTTTACCTATAAATCATCCAAATGTAACTTAGGTAAGATGTGCAAGGGAAAGAAAAGCATATGAGCATGATATGATATATTGGAATTAAATATGACTTGTACCTATAATGATAAAATACCCAAATCAATCTTAAAGTTTAAGCTAACACATCAAATGGTTCAAGTGTATTTAAGAGGAATTGGCTAGCATTAGATTATGTTAGCCAGGCTAAAGTAAAATGACTACCATAAGACAAACTAGAAATAAAATCAACCAAGTTGATATAATACAATAAGGGAATAATTTTAAAATAGATAGTAATATCCTAGGCTAATGCAATATGAAATGAGTGAAGTGACATAGATAAGTGAGACAATATGGAAGGATGTAGATAGGAAGGAAAATATGTTGAAAAAAAAATAGTAATAGGATTGATAAGATTAGGACATAGATATCATCATCTCTCTCAAAGAACTAAATACTTCCACAACACTTTCCTAGTTCACCTTTTAAGGTGTGCACTTAGGGAGATTAAATATATAGTTTGATGAAAGAGAAAACATCACCAAATAAAAAAATAAAAAAATAATATGTATTCAATGCCTTACCTAAGGCTTATCACATATCGGAATAGTGTGACATGTGATGGTGCTTTAGGAAAGAACATAGAAACACAAACACTCTTCTAACTCAATTGAAGTAAGGTAAATAATTTTTTAAATTAAATTTAAATAAATAAAATTTGGATATGTACATTAAATTACATTGTCGACTAATGTTTTATGTGTATTAGATGATGGCATGTTCCAAATGTGCAAAACAAGAGGTGAACCTACAAAATAAGATAAAAACATAATTCAAAAATACCTAAAAATTCTCTCTTTCCATGATTTTAAGGATTATTTAGGCTCATGAAGATGACCTACATAAACAAAGATAAGGGTGAAAAATATAAATTTGTGGTAAATAATTGAAAGATAAAAAATTGAGAATTTTTACATTTCTATTTTTTGGAAACCAGAGCATTGTGTAGTATAGTTATGAAAGGCATTAATTTTCTATTCTTGTTATTTTTGAATAAATTAAACTAAATTAGGAAATGTAGGAGTCAAGGAAAATTTGTGAAATGAAATTTAACCCAAAAAATGCCAAAATAGATTTTAAAATAGGACAACTAAGGGGAAAATGATGAAAAGTAAAAAATTAGGTCAAGGGCATTTATTAGGTCTAATAGAAAAATTAACATGTTATCTAAAATATATTGGATTGGCCAATGCAATTTAGAGATATGGTGAAAATTATTTGGCCAATACAATAACAATAGATGATTGAGTTAGATAAAAAGATGGCCAATGTTATCTAACATTACTAATGTAGTAGGAAATTAGTGAAGGTGATCAATGGCACATGGACAATGGTGTAAAGAATAAAACTACACTGATGTAGTTTTTGATCAATTTTGACTCTTGGTAAAAAAAATTCAACCCATACCTTATTAAAAAAAAATTATAAGTTCATCAATGCCATATAGAGGTATATTTTTAGTCTAAAACATATACTTATTTATAGTCCATCCTTGGTCCAATGTCTAGGCCTAGAACTAGTCAAGATAAAGAAAGTCAACCTTGGTTAAATAGAGTCAAACTTGATCAAAGAGTGTAAATATGTGTTTTGGGTCCTATTATGGTTTCAAACCTATTTTATGGTAATTTTATGCAATTCATTTGTATATCTCACTCTCAATGTGCAAAAAGAGCTTGTGGGCCAACTTTGAGCTAGATTCAAGGGCTTATATAGATGGCAGGTGGCATAGGGTCAGCTCCAAGTAGAGTATCAATGTGGAGAAGGTTAGATGAAGTTAGTCATAGGTTTTGGTAGGCTAAGAGTTAGTTATAAGTTAGAAAGGGTAGTTTCTCCTAAATTTTAGGAACTATTGGGCACTTGTACGGCCACCACCATATGATCTTTAGCTAAAAACATGGATGGGGGGTCTCTTGATCTTCCCACATCCATTTACATGATCATAATTAAAATAGAGTTCAAAAATTTTATTTTTAACTGATTTTCCTATTCTCTCCTCTTGACACACAGTAAGCTCAACTTGAGACACTTGGTGAGAAAGGTATAAGAAAAGTTGGAGGGAGTGGTTTTATAGGTGGATTATAATATGAATTTAATTCATTTTTATCATAGGATTTTGTGTTTTGGTGGCCCCTCATTTATAAATAATTTCTAACAATCCAAGTAGCTTTTTGAAGAATTACATACAAGAGGGGTAAAATTATGCATCTATTTTGAGTTTTCAGTGATGCTTGGAGCTGAGTGAGATTGATAAGGTGTATTTAGGTTGGATTAAGTCCTTCTTAATAATGTTTAAAATACATAACATTTCACTTCTTTATGCTTAAAGGATTGGTAAAATAAGGTGCTAGTTTCATGAGAATTCCAAGGTTGACTGCCAACTGTGTGTTTGAAAGCATTCAAGGAGATTATGGAATGATAGTGAAATTTTGTAATTTCATTCAAAATTTATCTTTTAATTCTGAAATATAAAGGAAAGCTCAACTAGTACCATTCTAAAGCTAATTAACTCACTTTTACATGTTTCATTGTCTTGTCAAGCTACGTCAAGTTGTAACTATCCATGAGAGGTGTATGGAAGTGAAAGAGGAGGGAAAAATATGGTGAAATCCATATAAAGTCCATAAAATACAAAAATTAATGTTTTCCATAGCCAAATTTCCAAGATGATACATAAACCACTATCACTTCAAAAGAGACCTTTTCAACTTTGGGTTCTCAGTCCCTAAAAGTAAAAAATAGAGGTCTTGGGACTTTTTTGACTTAAAATTTGAAGTGGTATATGGGACTTTTATCCTTATACAATTATTTGGTCTTGTATCCCTATCTATATAGTATAACCATGAAAAATTTGAGAGCTAAATTCCAAGATAAAATCAAGTTTGGAGATCCTCCAAAATAACAAAATGACATTGAAAATCAATAGTCATATATACAGGATTCCTAATGGCTATAGAGGTTTGCAATAGGTGTGAAGCTCCTTGACCTTTCTCAAGGCTGGGAAATAGTACTAAATAGATGAAATCATAATCCTTAGTATTTAATTTCCTCAAGATGTAGTGTTGTCATAATATGACCTTGGAGGGTCATACCATGTCCGTACAACAGGGGATTAGAATGCAGCGAGTAAAAGGTTTACAAAACATGTTAATTATTAAATTTATAGAATAGTTTTCAAGATAAATCAAGTTAAATGTTTGATTCTGAATGAATGAGGGCATAAAGGAACCTAAGACACTTCATCTATATCTTAATGCATTAGAAAACATCCTACATGCCTGATTTAGATAGGCAGAGTAAGTAATGAGAATAGAGTTGAAAGATTGGTATAATGGTATGGTGTTTAATGTATCTCATTGTATGATAAGATAATTGACTTGAGAACATAAGTATATTATAAATTTACTAATCATCAAGAGCCAAAAATATATCCAAAGCCTCCAAAAACACACCTACAACCATGTTATGAAGATGACCAACAGTCAGGGTGATGATTGCCAATAGTCAAGTGATTGGTTTGAAGGGTGAATTAAAATTACAAATGAATTTTCATAAGAGATATATATTTTTAAATATATGATAAAGATATTTTATATACTTTTTATAGGTTGTCATTTCATCAAGAAAACACATATAGCCTGCCTATTCATAACAAGCACAGTCAATGACCAAAGGTGAGTTAGAATCAAAGAAAATCATGTTGATGGAGGGGGTGACATAAGTATCTGATTGAAATATAATGAATATTTTTATTTTATTTTGAAGAGGATATTATGTAATAAAACACCTACATCCATATCCAAGAGAGGACTGCCATAATCATTTAAGGGTATAAGCAAGGAGTAGCCCATGGGGATTTAAGACCCCAAAAAACATGAAGATGATTTAAAAGATGATAAAATGGTAAAATAACATAAAATATAGGTGATTTTATGTCATAAAAATTCAAATTATACTCTAATACCACTTTGTTATAGACAAATTTGACACAGTCTATATAGTTGGCTTGCTTAAGCCTCATTCCAAGGAGCAAAAAGAGGTTTTCATATCCAATTATGTTATCCAAATGTTTCGAAATATATAAAATATTTTTTAATAAATTTTTATAATATTAAAATATCTATAATAATTAAATTTTCATAAAAATAGAAGTTATAGGTAAATATGGATAAAAACATGCAAAAATAGGGTTTTTATGACCTTTTTTTGAAATATTGAGTTAGTTTGGGTATTTAGAATTAGAATATAGTCAAAAAATTTGGTAAGAATTATAATAATTACCTCATATATATCCTTAAATATTAAATTTTTAGGTAGGAATAGGCCTAATACGCACTTTTTTCCTCAGAGCTACCTCAGTCCATGCACATAGGAAAAATACCAATTTTGGGGAATTTTGATAATAGGAGGCTTAAACTAATTTTTAGCACAAGAGGTGATGTATAAAAATATAAGAAACATATGGTTACATAAAAAACTAAACTATAATGTTTTTAAATCAATGGTGTGTTCCACATAAGGAGGTTTGCATGAAGGTCTAGTGGGAAAACATGCTTCCCAACCCCAAACAAGGTGTCAACTCAAAATAAGCATATCAAAAGGAGTTGTAATGTTTTTTTTAATTTTTTTATTGTAAAATATTATTTTATAATTCTACATAATTCTTTTAGAGAGAAAATATATCACCTATTGGTGCACAAGGGGCAAACAGGCTGCTTGGCAAGGCATAGTTCTTCTCCCAAAGTAAGGGAAACTTCCAATTTGGTCTCTTAGAAAGAATTAAAATGTGATTAGATATATTAATTTGTAAATTAAATATGTTTTATTTATTTATATAGACAATAAAAACATTAGTAAATTCCTATTTGAGGCCCAGATGTGCTAGAGTCCTCATAGAATCCAAGAATTCCATTTGAAGGGCACCTTCTTATACTTGTAACTTCTCCAAAACATTGTATGGGACACAAAGGAATTTATGAAAGTTTAATAGTTTAATTTATGTGAAAAATTTTCAATTTTTATGATTGTTAAACATCAAACATTTATGAACAATCCTTAAGACCAAAAAACCCCTTAAACCCTCCTAAAACCCTTAGACAAACGTGATGGTAGAAATAAATAAAAATGTGCACTAAAATGGATAAATTTGAATAAATTAATAATATGAAAGTTTTATATTACTCCTATAGGGTTCAAAAAATATAAATTTATTGTATGGATCTATATATAACAGGGAAGAAAAGGGCTCATTTTCACCATTTTTAATGGTGTGTGAATTTTAGAATGAGTTGGAAGATGAAAAAAGTTTTAGAGGAAGATATACAATTTATATTACCCAAAAAATTCACTTAAAATCATAAAAATTGGGATAAATATCCTAAAAATGCTTTCACTTTTGGCTAGTCTAGCAAGCCAAGTAGTGAACTTTGAGGCAAAGTGATAAAAAGTTGTAAAGAGGGTTTTTTAAGGTTCTTTATTGAAAATTATGATTTATAAGGACTTTATAGGTGTCATACCACCAATTTTATAAATTATTTCTTAGTTTTGGAATTTTTGGAGTGCCAAGTGGTAAGGGTGCATAGAATGAGTACTTTTGAAACTACCTTAAATGATTGTGCATGCCCGTAGTAGTACGAGTGATAAAAGAACAAAAAAATTCATGGATGATGTTTTTTATAACCCATAATATCCTTTAAAACCATAATAATTTAGGTTTATATGGAAAAGGGAAGTTTTGGAAGGCTACTCAAGTAGGTAGTTTTTTGTGCAAGATTGGTAATTTTATGCCATTTTCACCTCCTTTGTGACTTGTTTTGGAAAGTGTGTCTCCTAAATTATAATTTATCACCTAAAGAATTTATAAAATTAAATTTTAACTCATTTTTTCATATGGACACCTGTCCAATTGACCCCTAGACTTCCTCTTGCTTGTTTTCTCTCTTTGGGCTATAAATATGCATTATTTTGGCTTGTTTGAGGAGCCTCCAGTGGTTGATGGGGAAACTATAGAAAATTATGTACATGAAAAAATCTTTAATAAATAATAAAATTTTTGATGCCATTCTTACATTACAATATTGTGTCATGACTTAAATCATATTGGTCTAGTTTAGTGAAGTTGTCTTTGCTAGCTTTGCACTCTTGATGGTCTACCAAGTTTCAAATAGATAGTTTTTGAATTTACTTACTCATATTAATTATAATTGTATAAATATTATAAGTGATCCATGAATTTATTCCTTTAATTTAATTTATTTCCTTCATAAGAATTATTTACCTTGTTGAATCCAGTTTGTGAAACATTGATGCAATTATAGCTCTAAAGTTATGAGTCTTGTGAAAAAAGAATATTGTTCATCTTAAAGTATTATTTTAAATAAATTGTGATGAAAAATATACATTGGTGTATCACCTCTTATTTTTTTATTTATTTTCCTCAAACTCTTTTCACTATCAAGTTATTGAAGTAGTTTAGAAGCAATACAAAGAAGATCTAGCGAGCTAACTCTTATAATACTAGATATTCATCTCTCTCACAAGTATCCACAAGCTTGAGATATGATTACATGTTGAAATAAATTTTAGGATAAGAATAAATGATCCTATGGTGCATAATTTAATACTAATATTAGTTTTACAAGTTGATAATTTGATAGTAAGGGAGGATAATCATGGTTGATATGATTGTGTATGGCTGATCCAATAGGATGGAAAGATAGTTGATGTATTCTAAGGCATGGATGATATAGTTGATAATGATGAAAAATGTTAATTTATTTATTTTGAAATTATATTTATAATTATTTCATATTTTGGGATGAAAACCTGATTTGTGCTTTGTTTTTTGGCATTTTGTAGTTATAACTAAAATTATGGAGACTCGTGTACGTGATGTGGCTTCCTGATCTAATAGAGATATTGTCTACAGTTGATAGGGTGTAATTTATTTTACTAGGATTAAAAAACATCAAGTGGATGCATCTTATCCCTCTAAGCATATATATGGTTACCATTTTCATTTGATCATGGAAGAGGATGACTAACACATTCAAATAGGTGGTGGATGTGAAAACCATAAATGTGTATATTATCATGGAGTATATACATGCCATACTTAGGATACTTATCATGGGGACACTAGTGATGTAAAATACCCTAAATAGTTAGGATGAGAGGATAATTCTAGCTCAGTGGGCTACAAGATCAGACATGTATGATAAATATGTTTTTGTCATAATACTATTAGATGTGTACATACTTAGTGTTCTAGACATACAGAAGGATTTGATCAAGAATATGAAAACACATGTGGTCTATCATAATTAGGATTGGGTTGTTTAACTATACATTATATATTTTTGTTTCTCTATGCTATATTATGTCACTTTATATTATTTAGTGTTGGTGTTATGGGTGTAGCTAGTGCATAATTAAAATGATTTTCAGAGTAGAAGTCAGTATACTATGGGACTAGTCATTATTTTTAGTGGATTGATATATGAGAAGTTACCCATGTACAAAGAAATGAGGTTGATTCATGTGATATATAATGGCCACCCACAAGTGATGATATGGTCATAGGATATTGTTGTGTGAGTAGTTACACAAACATCATTGTTACAAACCATAAAGAGGGACCAAATTATATGGATATCATATCAAGGTACTACATATGCATGTCTATGATGGTTAAATATAGTATATGCATATGTGGATAACATGTAACTACACCTAGTGGGTTAATCCTCATCCATGTGATCATATTACTAAGTAGTTTAGACTTTCACATCAAATATCTCCCTTGGTGGTCCTAATAGTTTAGGCCCACCATGCTATAGAGCAATGATGTGTTAGGTAGACAAGTAGAAATTTATGTACATGTGTTCTGGCCTCCTCAACATAGGGTTATAAGATGAATAAAAATATGATAGTGGGTAGCATAGGTAAAGGGATAAGATAGACAACTAGGGGTGGTGTCTCAACACCAACATAGAGATCCTACTGCGTGACCAACTCATAGTTATATGATAGAGAAATGAGTACAGAAGGTGTCTATTCATACTAGATTCATTCAACCATGTAAGTATAAGGCATTTAAACCACCTCATTTCCAAGACAACCTTAAGATGATAGGAATTAAGGTGGATGACACTATTAAGGGTAATTAAATGTGTATTTTTTATTAGTTTCATTTCCTAGAGGTAAAGACATACATGTTAGGGACTAGTGATAGATAAAATATTTATTATGATATATAAGTGAGATATTATGTAATTTTGGTTATTTTTATGCTAGTGTGATGGTAGAGGAGGATACATGGTGGAGAAATCTATTCGATGTAACCCATCATGATATTTTGAAACCCATGCTTCCTTAGGATGATATCAAAATGATGTAAGATCATGTTGATTTAGCATTTTAAGTTCATGTTTATTGGTTCACATTTATTAGATATGATTCTTGATAAATACATAGACAAAATAATTTTATGGCTCAATCTAAATTACCAATTGGGGTCAAATAGGGAGGGGTGTAGGCATGGCAATACATATCAAAGGAAAGGGTGGCACACATGAACATAATGGGGTAAGTAGGAAGGCTATAGGAATAGGTGGGAAGACTATAAGGATAAGTATAGAGCTTGTAGTAACATACAAAAAATCCTCATTAGGGTCTACATAGAGGATACTTTTGATAGGAATCTATACGGAGTGTGGGACATTCCCCTCTTGATGGACATGGTGGAATATATCCTTCTTATTTTGCATCATTGTGTATCATTTTTATGTATCATGATGAATAAAACTTTGATCCTTTTATATACATGTTTTTTTATGACTCATTTTTGTAATCTATGGATTTTTTTATCACACATTTGTTAGTTATCATGTGATAGAAACATGTTATAATGTATGATGTATATTTATTTAATTCATTTCTATAAAATGCCAGAAAATGATTATCAAAGATAGAAAAATAAATAAATGGTATTAAAAAAAACTCAACTAGATCAAAAATTGACAAACATAATATTTGAAAAGTAATCAAATAGATGTAAAACATACAAACAAAGATGAGATATGTAAAACATTGTGAGTACATTAAATATCAATGAATTATAAAGATCAAAAAAATATGTAAGGTCAAGTCAAACATAAATAAAAACATGTAAGTATGTGAAAGTGAAATATCAAACAAATGCATGAATGACTAATTACTAATGACTCATACTATAATGTTTCATTTATAATGTGATGTACAAAAGCACAACCATATATTGACATAAATAGGATGAA
>JARHVA010001882.1:1442500-1505000 GCA_037957365.1 Torreya grandis | reverse complement strand
TATCCAAATATGTATGGGTATTTAAGGGAACATACATCATCCTAATCAATTTTATGAAGATATATGTGGAGGGCGTAGACCACTCTATCAATATAGGAATAATGGGTACACAGATTAGTAGGAATAACCACAAAAGTGAGAAACTCATAAATTGTAATTTTTGTGAGAATAAGGTCATAAATAAAGGTGAAAAGGAGATATAATGTTAATATATAGGTACAATTTTTTTTATCTTGAGTTTATCTTATTGAACACATCAATGTCAAAATCTTAGGTTATGTGGTATGTTTCCCACAAGCTCTAGGTGACCATGATAACTTCAGTTAGAGACTATGAGATAGTGAAAACATTAATATTTGTAAAAATGTATGTTTTGAAAATTTTGAAGGGTAGGGATTTTAAATATTCCATGCTCTTTTAAATGTTTTAAATTATGGGGCTTGGTGTTACCTTGAATCTTATAGATAACGCATTTATGGGGAATTTTGATACATTGGCATGCATAGGAGATAACTTACCTCATTCAATGAATCCAAGGTTATCCAAATATAATTTTATAATATAATGTAAATTTTAAACTCTAACCATAATGGAAGGGATGGTCCTATGAATACAATCACAATTAAGAGGATACATTTGTATTTTATCATAGCCTTGACACATGCTTTGGTTATAATTAAGGTTACATTTAGAATATCTAATAATATTTTATCAGCTAAGGGGAGGAAACATGGGTTCCAAAAACATCATCAATTAAATCACACTTAAATTAAATCAATAAACTTGGACACTAATTAAATGAATAGGGTCATCCACATGATGTAAGTTTTCATTGAGGATCATGGAAGTTATAGGAAACTTAAGGGAGAGATAAGTATCTATAGTCTCGTCAACTTGAATGGAAATTTATTTAGATTGTTATAAGATGTTATATTATAACATATATAAGGTAGATTATTTATCCATATAAGGATGTCAAATTATCATAATTTATAATAAAATTGCATCAATTGACTATGATGATGCAAAAAGGTCCTCATGAGCTCAAAGAAATGAATTTGATAAGGGCGTTTAAAAATTTCATCAATGGAATCTTATTCATTGAGTTGTAATATAATTAGATAAGATTGAGATAAGTGTTAATAATGATGAAAAACATAAGATAAAATAGGTACCAAAGTTAATTTCAATTAATGAAGGAACTATGTGGTTTCAACTTAACAAAAGTAGTTTTTAGGGAGAACACACTACATCAAGATGGCTAATGTAATTTATTGTACAAAGGATCTAGAAATAGAATATATCATGTTGATTAATTTAGTATCATGGGGATGAATTATTTTACTATAATAATCCAATCTATTTGATGTATTGGTAACATGATTGGTAACATGAATTGATTATTTTAGGATGGTTTATGCAATCAGTTCTAATGTCATCATATTTAATTATATAAGGGTGGTCAATGTAATACAAATAGAGAGGTAATAACTAGTACAGTGTATCAAGGTGTTCAATATAATATGAAAATGGATATAATGTATATAAGTGGATGATAAATTAGGAGCAATCATAAAATATTATGACTACATTGAGTTGGCCAATGCAGTTGTGAGAATTGAATTTGTGATGATTTCCTCATACTCAAAATATTTAAAATGAGGTGAGAAGGTATAATTTTTTTTAATTAGGATAGTATGTATTATTAAAATTATTATATTATTCAATTTAAGATACTAAAAACCTCATCTTGTTCTTGTTAACTAGGTTTTCTTTATTGGTAGAAGAGTGAATGTTAATCATGGCTGCAACGACATCAGTGGTAGTAGGTTGTGTAGGATTAGGTTGGTGGTTTTTATTATTCTTAAGAAGTGTATTAATATAAATTTAAAGGTGATCATTGGTATAATTAATATTTTCAATATTTAGTTTGGAGTCATGGGATTTAACTACCTTTTCATAAGATTGATTACATACTTATATCGTAGGTTCGTGATTGAAGATGGGACCAAGGAAAATTTTAAAATTAATGTTATTAATATGTCTATACGTTTCATGAAAGTGTCCCTAAATTTCATGATATAAGATATATTTTTAATAATCATATTAATGGTTAGTATGGTGATAAGGATCACACTCTCTAGCTAAGGGTTTAGGGTATGTTTCTTAATTTCATCTAGGGAAAGGGGCTTCTTAAATTCCAAATTGTACAAGTAAGCCAAAAAATAAGTAGGATTATGGAAGGTAATTATCATGAGGAGAGGGAATGTGTCACTTTGTTATAGAAACTAGGGATAATATCATGGATGGTATGTGTGGAATTATATATATCCATGACACCATAATTGGTATTATGTTTTTTTTTAGACTTCATAAGAATTAAATATATAGACGTAGGTTGGGAAGGCTCAAACCTACTTTTGAATAAGTCTTTGAATTTATTTTTATTAAAGGATTATACCAATGATTTTGGAAAGAGAGTCCTGGTTTGATATTTGAATTTAAGATGGAGAGCACTGGTAAACAAGTGGAAAAGGTTTTCTTTTGACATGTGTTCAATATTGTTAGACATGTATTTACAACACTTGATAAAGGCTTGGTTAGTCTCAAATTTTACCTATTTACAAATAATTAAGTGGGATGAGTTTTTTTAATGAATTTTATTAGTCTAAAATTATTGAATCGATGAATTAATGAAATCTTCTAAAAAATAAACAATTCTAGAATTGAGGTGATTTCAGCAATCTAGGTCATCAACTGAAATCTTTTGGCTATAAGTTTTGTAGCTAAAAAGGTATTTAACTTAAACCAATATTTTTTTAAAAATTTTAATAGATTTAAAATTAAAATTAATATTAGTGGATCCATTATAAGTGATAATAAGAGTGATAGCACCTATGTCTATGTTTTCTATTTGAGGAACTAATGGTTCATTTTAAAGATGCTTAATTTATTTGTTAATAAGTAGAGGTTACGTAATTAGATTTCCATTTTCATATCTAAGGGGGGAGGGTGGACAATTGGACATGGGTTGGAGAGGTTGTGGGGGTTATGGGTGTGGGATGGAGGTATTCGAATTTATCACTCCCCATTGATCTTGTTGAGTCTATAAGAGTTTATTTCTTATTTTCATCATTTGTTTGTTATTAGATTGGGAAGGTAGCCATTTTTTCCATGGATTGTAGCAAGATTTGATGAGTATTAAGAGATTATAGAATATAAGAGGAATCTTGATATGTGCCAGTGGTAGCATATATTTGTTAATAGGGGAATTTAATTAGGCCAACTAAAGGAGAGACCCACCATGTTAGAATCAATATTAGGCATGGTGCAAGAAGAAATGAAATGAGATATCATGTGTTGAATTTCCCTAATTATATTAGAAATTATAGTCATATGGGAAGGAATAAATTCCACATGAGGTGCCATCATGATATCATATATAACCATATGGTCTTTTCTCATCTGCTTAGGATGCTCATTAATGTAGATGATCACTTTTATAGTATACTCAAGATCACATTAATCCTCTTCAATAGGAATGTGGGGAGGATAATTTAGTGGATCAAGGGGTTTGGATTAATTAAGTGGATCATAGGTCATAGTTGTAATGGTCACATGACAATTACTTATGTCTTTGTTCTATAAGGTAATATAATGAAAATGAGATCTAGATGTTTTATGGAAATTACTCAAATCCATTATATCCTTGTAGGTTTTCTATTTATACCTATTAAAGATGTACTGTATGATGGAAAAAGACATGATGTAAATCAAATTTATCATCAAAACTAATGTAGTCAAGAATTAACAAAATTAATATCAAACTATATCGACCTAGTTTATGTAGTTAGACAATAATAAATTACATCTAATAGAATATATTAGGAGAGATGATGTCATTAGGAAGACAAATATTTGGAAAAATAGATTGTATTAAGTTTTCTCATGCAATAAAGTGAGGAATAACTGGGAAAAATATATCATTTAGGGTGGAAAATGTAGTTAACCTAAAATAGGCTATATCAATCTGATCAATGTACTCATGTTGGAATGAGATAAGTCTAATAGGTTGTGTCAAGTTATTTTTCAAGGGATGGAAGAAAAACACTATAAATGAAAAATTAGAACATATTGTATCATACCATTGTATGAATTATGTTAATTATGATATTGCATCAATTTGGAATTTGATGTAGTAATGGAGATAAACACAATGAACTACATATAGTTTGTTTGATTTAGTTCATACACATAGATAATTTTATAAAGATCATTGAAGTAGTTATAACATAATGGTATCGAGTAGGTTGGTACAACATGCAAAATAATAAGAAATGCAAGAGAAAAAATGATATAACTAAATTTTCAAAAATAAGATCAGGTATATTTACTAAAATAACTTTATTTATAGTGTGGGATCTTAAATATACTTGTTTGTTCATTAGAATTAGCCCACTATTTTAATGAACTAAATACAGAGGATAAATATTCTTATAGCCCACTAACCCTAGTTTTGATGGCATGGTGAGAGTAACATCCATGGATAATACACTCTATATACACATAATATTTTCAAAATTTTATCAATTAATGATGCTCTTTCTCTTTTAGGAACCTATCAGGTCTCAATCTCTCTGAGTGCATTCCCTAAGGGGTGTACCAAGAAAGGGGTGGGTAGAGCGTTGGTGGTTTAAAGGATTATTGTCCCTTAATAACACTTGTTATCAATCCAACAAGTTAGATGTTTTTAAATTATGTCTCCAAGTTGACCGTGGATGTTGATGAGGTTTCATGTGTGCTAGAATGATAATGACAAAGTGTGCTTCAATGAGACTTAGTGTTCTGGCATGGCTCTTCAGTGTTTAACTAAGTGATGAATTTCATGGATAATATTATTAGTATGGACATGTTTAAAAGACCCTATGGGGTATAAATATTTCATATAATTAGTATGGAAGTGAGTGTATTTCTTCTGATTGATCATTGTTTTCATCAAGCCATTTTAGTCTTCTAGTAGAAAATTTGAGTAGGCAGTTTGATGACATCACCATCTCTATGTGTGGATGATTCAGGGGGAGTTGGTCATATGGTTATGATAAAATTATTACCTATTTATTATGTTACAAATATAATGTCATGCAAATAGTTATGATAAAATATATGCAAGGGCAAAGTTGGGCTTCCAAGTAGTTTGACAATATTTTCCCATACATAGCCAAATTTGCATGAGGCAAGAAAGAGTCGAGTAAGTAGTTTGATGGTGGCATATATTACACGTGTGTAAGTTTTATGAGAATGTGATCACATGGGTTTTTTATATTTTTTGTACCTAGTTTATTTTTTATAACTTTAAGGTCAAGTTTTGAAGCACAAAAAAAGACATGCTTGTTTAAAGTTGGCCTTCCAGACAAGTTTTGGACATAGTTGACTCTGTGGTAGAAAAATTTGAGTGAGAATTTTAATGTCATTATGTTTTAAAAATGTGATGTTTATAGGAAAATTTTGATACATTTTTGGATTATCATATGTGAGTATATCATATTATCAAAATTTGAGAATTTGCAAGTGAGCAAAGAAAAAGATATGATTGTGCAAAGTTGATATTCTAAGTAGATAAGTAAAGTTCCCATGCTTAGTCAATTTTTTATTCATTAAAGTTAGAGAAAAGTCAATGAATAAAAATTATACAATAATTAAAGAAGAAATGAGATGGTTATAATTTTTCTTAGGTTTAATGTTGAGCATAGATAATAGATAAGGATCTAATGGTTCATGTTTGATCATACATTTAAGATTGACATAGAGTAGTAGGTCAAAGTGGTTAACATATAATGTAATTAAAGTTAGAGATCCTTAAAATAATATTTATATATCATAATTATATAATATTATTGAGTATATGAGATGATATAAAGTTGGTTGAGGTTTAACCATGATTGTTGGCATTTAAATATTTGAATTTTACAAAGGGAAAAACTAGTCTATAGTATTTTGCCCATAACTTTTGAAACAAGATGAATTTGCTAATGGTATAAAATTAAAACATGTAAAGGAATAAATGGTGAATATATTAAAACTAGTTTTATTTACTTATTATTAATATAAAAAAATATATTGAGCTCTAAAGTTGACTGTGTATTCAACATTAGACTGTAAGCGATTGAAAAAGGATAATTAAGCTCATTATAATGGTTTTTTTTAAATCTCATGTTGAATTAGATATTTTGGAGTGTTTTATACTCAATTAATATAATATATGTGGTATTTATAGGTTTTAATAATTTATTTTGAGTATGAACATTAAATAATAAGTTAATTATGTTTAATGAATACACTAGAAGTTTGAGTGATCATGTTACAAGAGTGAGTTGAAGGTGTTCTACATAGAATTTTTAAAGTCAAATGAATATGGAGATGTTTTATAAGTCTCAAGTACTTCTGAGAAAGATTTTATTTTTATATTTTTCCCCTGGTTGGATGTGTAGATTAATAATAGATTGATTATATTTTGACTTTGTATGACTAGTTTGAGTGGTCATCTTGAGTGAGACAGTTTAAGTTATGTTGGCCTATGTTGGAATGT
The DNA here is from genome assembly GCA_037957365.1 of Torreya grandis. Classification (NCBI taxonomy): domain Eukaryota; kingdom Viridiplantae; phylum Streptophyta; class Pinopsida; order Cupressales; family Taxaceae; genus Torreya; species Torreya grandis. The sequence continues at coordinate 1,498,414 of JARHVA010001882.1, read as the reverse complement.
ATAAGGAACATGAATATGTTTCAAATATATTAGAGGCTATATAAATATGAATTATTCATGTGGTTATGTGAGATACTTTAATTTTTTATTCAAAAGTTTTAGATTGCTTTTTCTTTGTTTGAAGACCTGAAGAGTGAGGTGACCTAATTGGTAGGTTTAAGTGTGGATTTGGTATTCCAAGTGGAATGAAACCATGTGGGAGTGACAAATTGGTAATTTATAATGGAACTATGATTTTTTAAGTGGAATTGAGTTTATAAATTACCCATTTTTGTGCTAATGGAGTGAATAGGTCTCCATGAGACCTATAAGGTCTAGTAGGGCCTAATTGAATGGTGTAGATACTTAAGGGTGATCCATGGATGCTATGTCAAACCTTAGTGTATTTACTTGATTCATTTATTAATGTGAGATAATATGTAAGTCTATTGGCCAACTAATATTGTGATAATAATGAAAACTCTGTATATAGTGAAACCAAAGGTTATGGTTTCTATACTTGAGTGAGAGAGTGCAAATGTGGATCCAAATGAAGAAACTAAACTCTAAAAGAGAAGCCACAAGTTAGTGAGAACTATAAGAGAGTGAAGAGTATTGGACATGTTTTTATAATTAATATGATGTAGGAGGACATATAGGTAATTAGACCTAATGATCCTAGAGGAGGAAAAATGAACAAGTTACAAAAGAGGCTATTTGAGAGAGTATATTATGAGTGAAGGAAAGGTCAAGACTATATGAACTTGGTGGTTCATTTGAGAGGTAGATCAAGTTCGGACTATGTGTATGACCATATAGTCATGCTTATCTAGTTATGATAGAGTTTTTTTAGGTGTTCTAAAGTGAGTGTGAGTGAAGGGTTGAAGAGTGGTGTTAATTGGGATATGTAATGTGTCCTAATTTATCATTACGTGTTGATTCAATTATGTAATGTTCTTGGACCAATAGGGAGTTTTATGGTTATATATTTTTTGTTTAGAATTTTAGAGTGGTCTAAAAGGTGGATTTGGATGCATTAAGTGTGTAGATTTGAATATAGTTGATATACTTTGTATCTTCATCAGATTGGTAGGTAATCAATGTTGAGGAGATGTTTTTTTTCATACATGTTGTTGTGGGTTCTCAACATCTAGGGGAGTTGCTCCTTCCTTGAAGGAGAAACTCTCTAAAGGTCTAGTTATTGTGATAGCTCAACTAGATAGGTGTGGTAGCTCCTTGTGGGATTATAGTCTCACTAAAATTGGGAATGGTAGCTTCTTGATCATTTTTAGATGGTTTAAATTAGTTATTGTTATTATAGTATAATAGTCCAATTATAGGTTCAAGTGGGTTTTATTCCCCAAGATGGTTTCCCATGTATGTCATGTGTTATGTGCTTGATCTTGCATTGTCTTTCTTATTTATTGCTATGAATGATGTATGCCTCATGAATGTATGTATTACATGATTAAGGGTTTGAAAGAATTGGAACTGAAATTGGATTATCTAAGCTCATTGATTCACTCCCCCCCCCCCACAATTATTTTACTTTTAACAATTGGTATCAAAGTGGGTCCTTTTTAGGAATGTTAACAACTTGAAGGACATTTGGAGTAGGTACAAAGATGGATAAATAGTTGAATAAAGATAATAAATATTGGAAGGCTATGATTAAGGCACTTAAAGAGTAGATATGTACTTTGAAAAATAATGCTAAAGATAATGAGAAGGTTATCAATGACCTCAAGGATTCGCTATAAGATCCAAGGTAAGTTTGAGTTCAAAAGAGGAAAATTGTTGAAAAGAAAAGGACATCATGTGTGATGAATAAGTTTTCCATGATAGTGAAGAAGAAGTTGATCTAGAAGCTAAGATCATGTGTGTACTTAGTGAACTAAAGGAGCAAAAGAAGAAGAATCATAAGATGAGAAATATGATCAAAGGTATTGAATAACAACTTAGTTATCTTGAAGGAAGTTTGATAGACTAAGCATGTAGAATAAAGGATGACATGGAAAAAGAATCTAAGAGTGATAATGAGACTATCCAATTTGTCATAGGTTAGTTAATATGTATGATTTCAAGTATAAGAGCTAAAGTGGATGAGATCATTCAATTGAAAACCATATTGGGTTCATTGATGGATGAACATGATAAATTTATTATAAATATAAGTAAACTTGAAGAAAATCAAAAGAAGTCATATAAGGTCAAGAGTAATGAAAGAAGACTAGTTAGACAACCAAATGTTTCAAGGTATGCTAGTGTATTCCATGATCATTGTTATACATGTAATAAGTATGGTCATAGGCCTAATGCATATAGGAGGAAGTCAATAAAGTATTGGCATTCATGGAGCCTTAGAAGAAAGATAAATTAGTCATAGAGAATTCATAACTCATATTATTTAAGTGGTATGTTGACTGATATTGTTTTCTATAATTACAGTATAATAGGACATATTGCCAGATTTTGCAAGGATAGTTTGAAGAAGCACTCGTGTCTTGACAAAAAGAAAGATTATATTAAAAATAACTCAATGGTATTGAGACCAAATTATATGAATCATAATCATGATCAAGGTGGACTGCCTATTACAATAAATAAGGAATCAAATATGGAGAAGATACAAGAATGTCAAGAGAATTTGTCTTCTATTCAAATAGAAAATAAAGATCACAATCATCATCAAGCTAAATGTATGAATAATTATGTTTGTTTTATATGTCATAGATTTGGTCACATTACTAGGTATTGAAAGAACATGTTGAATTAGTTCCTAAATAAAAATAAGGTGTATAGAGCTCCTAGTATGCAAGGAAGAGGTTACACTTGGGTATGGAAATCTAAGCATGTTAGAGGAGATTATTTTATGACCAAAGATGGTTTGTTTTCCATGATAGATATGAAGGGAAGAAAAGATTTTATGTTTTATACTTTTACTAAAAAATATGAAGAAAATAATGAAGTCAAGCATCCTTTGAAAGTCAAGATGGACTGTAAGTCAGAGAAAGGTATGGAGATATGGGAGTCTCTAGAGTTTTGGGATTTTTAGTATCACTATGTCAAAAGGGGTGTCTCTCACTAATATTCAAGGAGACACTTTTAAAAAATAGGAAACATGTTGGATGTTATTTGGGACCTGGTTGTGATGCATAATAAATAAACTCATTAAAATTTCTTGGGTCCAAGAAATTAAGAGATTGGTATGATGTTAGCAGCTTATGCAATGTATGCAAGTAGGGAATGGAAGTTTCTAGGTGTCTATTCATGGATGATGGGGTGTCATGATATTTATATTACAAAAAAATATTTATTGATCTTAATCAAGTAGTCTCAAGGTATTTTCAAGGTTATTGGTCCTGAAGATAAGAACTTGTAAATTTGTATTGCTCAAATTGTTTGATTAAATGTTGATAACTATAAGACAATGTTGATATGGAGGATGAGGAGAATGTGTTTTCATATCTTTGATATCATGAAAATTTATACAATTTGTTTAGATGAAATTTTGTATATTACATGGAGTTAGTGGGAGTTAACTCAGATAGCTTGAATGGCTTGATGAACTATGCACAATGTGAGGGGGAGCATATATGAAATGCTTCAATCATTTTGAAGATGTTTTAATGTCTATTTATTATAAGAACTCAAGTAGTCTATGATGATGACTTGATCAAACCAAGTTAGGTGATTTGACAACATTTTTTGAATCCTCTTGAATAAATAAAGGGGAGACTTTGTAATTGGTCAGGTCCTAGCATCAGAGGACCGTGTAGTTAAATCTAACAAAGAAGGTATGGTGGAAATTATATGAATTCATCATCATTGAAAATGGTCTAAAAATGTTCAATGAAAAGGTTCCTAAGCTTAGGTGACTTAGGGGGAGTCCCTCTTTATTTTTTTCAAGGTAAGTTCATGGAGTTTCTATTTTTCATGAATATTCTATCTTCATAGAAGCTTTGTATGATCAAAACATGTGTAGTCATGGAGCATGTTTGTGAAGATCAAGGTGAGAAGATATTTTATCAATGGTAAGGTTAGTATGTATCATATCTTAGATATGGTATCTTCCTACTACTATTCCTTGATATATTTTTAGGTCTATAGGATTAGGAGTTTAGCCCACTTTGTCATTGTGTCAAAGGGGGAGAAAGAACCTGAAGAGAGATAGAATTTGAGCATAAGCTTTGTATTAGTGTTTGACATCAATTATAAAGGTTGATATTATTATAGGGTTTTAAATGATGTCTCTAATGTGACCATGGATGTTGATGAGGTATCATGTGTGCTATAATGATAATGACAAAGTCTGCTTTAGTAAGCCTCCATGTCCTTGCATGTTTCTTTAGTGTTTGACTAAGTGATGAATTTGATGGATGATATTATTGGTATGAAAATGTTGTAGATACCATATGGGGTATAAAGAGTGCTTATAATGAGTATGGAAGTGAGGTAATTTCATCTAATTGATCATTTTTTTCATGTAGACATTTTTGTCTTGTGGTAGAAAATTAGAGTAGTTAGTTTGATGATGTCATCATTACCACATGTGGATGAGTCAGGGGGATTTATTCATATGATTATGATCACATTAGTCCCTAGTTATTACTTTAAAATACTTAGGTCATGCACCTAATCATGACAAAACATATTCAAGGTCAAAGTTGGGCTCCTAAGCAGTTTAATGTTTTTTTCTTATACTTAGCCAAATTTACATGAGGCAAGAAAGAGTAGAGTAAACAGTTTGATGGTGGCATATCTCACATGTGTAGATTTTTCAAGAGAAGGTGATCATATTATTTTGTTTAGTTTTGTAACTAGTTTATTTTTGATAAATTTTAATTCAAGCATATAAATGCAACAAAATATATGCATGTTCAAATTTGGCCTTCCAAACAAGTTTTTGACATAGTTGGCTCTATTGCAGAAAAATATGAGTGAGAATTTTAATGTAGTTATATATCACACATGTGAGGGTTATAGGATAAATTTGATACATGGTTATATTTTATTGTATGAGTATATCATATTGTCTAAATTTGAGAACCTATGAGTGAGCAAAGCAAAATATATGACTATGAAAAGTTTGCCTTCTAGGCAGATATGTAAGGTTCCCATACTCAATCAAATTTGTACAAGTTAAAGTTTGATAAAAATTGATAGAGTTTGTTTATATAATAATTTAAAAATTAATTATATGGTACCAAGTGTTTAAATTTTAATTTTGATCATAGATAAAAGATAACGATCTAATGGTTTGTGTTTGATCATACTTTTGAGATTGATAGAGTGTAGTAAGTCAAAGTGGTCAACCTATTAGATGTTTAACATAATTAAAGTTATATATCCTTAAAATAAGATAGATAAAGTATTATTATCTAATATTATTGAGGACATGAGATGATATCAAAGTGGGTGAGGTTTAACTATGACCGTTGACATTTAAATATTTGAATTTTATAAAGGGAAAAACTAGTCTATGGTATTTTGACCATAACTTTTGATCCAAGATGAATTTGTTAATGGTATAAAAATAAAATTTGTAAAGGAATAAATGTATCATATATTTAAAATATTTAAATGGTTTGACTATTACTACAGACAAATATATTGAGCTCCAAATTTGGCTATGTGTTCAACGTTTAACTGTAAGTGACTCGAGAAAGATAATTAAGCTCATTCTGATGGTTTTTTGATGTCTCATGTTGACTTAGATATTTAGTAGTGTTTTATACTCCATGAAGATTATATGTGGGGTATTTTTATGTTTAAAAAATCGATTTTGAGTATGAAAATTAATTAATAATTTGACTATGTTAGTTGAATACACTGGTAATTTGAGTGATCATGTTGTATTAGTGAGTTGAAGGTGTTCTAAGTAGAATTGTTGAGTCCAATGAATATGGATATGTTGTATAATTATCAAGGACTTATTATAAATAGTTTATTTTCATATTTGGAACTTAATTAGATGTGAAAACTCATAATAGACTAATTGTAGTTTTACTATATATAACCAATTTGAGTGGTCATCTTGAGTGAGATAGTTTAAGGTGTGTTGGCCTATATTGGAATTTATAAGGCACATGGAGATGTTAAAAATATATTAGAGGTTATATCCATATGAATTATTCATGTGGTTATGTGAGATATTTAAATGTTTTTTAGAAGTTTGAGACTATGTTTTCTGTGTTTGAAGACATGAAGAGTGAGGTGACTTAAATGGTAGGTTCGTGTTTGGATTTGGTATTCCAGGTGGCATGGACCCATATGAGAGTGATAAAGGGGTCATGTTTAGTGGACCTATGCTTTTATAAGTGGTCTTGAGTTTATAAACTACTCATTGTTGTGATAATGGAGTGAATAGGTCTCCATGAGACCTATAAGGGCTAGCAGGGCCTAATTGGAAGGTGTAGTTTCTTAAGGTTGATCCATGGATGATATGGATAATATTTGTGGATTTTTTAGAGACAGGTATTAATGTGAGATAATCCTTATGGGTTAAGGTAATTATATTAGCTGATCAAGATGGTGATAATCATGAAAGCTCTATATATAGTGAAACCAAAGGTGATGGTTTATATACTTAAATGAGGGAGTGAAAATGTTGATCCAAGTGAAGGTAAAAATCGTTGAATGAGAAGTCAGAGGTTAGTGAGGACTAGAAGAGATTGAAGAGGGTAAAACATGATTTTTTGATTAAGTTGGTGTAGGAAGACATACATGTCATTAGACCTAATGAGCCTAGAGGAGGAAGAATGAGAAAGTTTCTCAAGAGGTTGTTTGATAGAGTATATTATGATTAAATTCAAGGTGAAGATTGTATGAGATTGGTGGTTGATATGAGAATAAGATCAAAGTTTATACTATGTGTATGACCATCTATTCATGTTGTTATAGTTATGATAGAGTTGTTGTAAGTGTGTTGAATTAAGTGTGAGCAAAGGGTTGAAGAGTGGGGCTAAATGGGATATATAATGTGTCCTAATTGATAGTTATGTGTTTTAAGGTATGTAATGTGATTTAACCAATAGGGAGTGTTTTGGTGGCATAATTATTATTGAGAAGTGTAGAGCTGTCCATAATGTGGATTTGTATGTATTGAGTGTGTAGAGTTGAAGAGAGTTGATATAATTTGTATCTATGATAGATTGGTAGGTAATCAGTGTTGAGATATTATATTCATGTGTTGTTGTGGGTTCTCAACATCTATGGGGTTTATTCCTCCTTGCAAGGTGAAACTTTATAAAGGTCTACTAATTATGGTAGCTTAGCTAGATATGTGTGGTATCTCCTTGTGGGATTACAGTCTCACTAAAATTAGGAATGGTAGTTCCTTGATCATTAATATATGGCATAAATTTGTTTTTATAATTATAATATAGTAGTATAATTGTAGTTTCTAGTGGGTTTTATTCCCCAAGAGGGTTTCCCATGTATGTCATGTGTTATGTGCTTTATCTTGCATTATTTTCTTATTCATTTTTGTAAATCATGTATGTATCATGAATGTATGTATTTAATGTTAGATTTTTTTAAGGGATTGGAATTGAAATTAGATTATATGGGATCATTCATTCAACTCCCCCACTCTCAGTGATTGAACCTTTAACACAACCAACTCCTAAAAATATTCCCCTAAGCATTAACTCATATTTTGCACACTCCTCCATTCATTTACCACCTTCATTACAAATTTTCCTAACCTAAAACATATTTTTATATTTTACATGACTATGTGAACCTTCTACTCTTATTGGAAAAATTTATTTAGAGTCTAGGTCAGTTCTTGGCCAACCTAGTCTATGACCTAGTGAGATTTTATCAATAATAATACTAGGTCGACTGGGTTGACCCTATTGGCTAAAATTTTTCAAAGGGTTTAGGGTTAAATATAACTATATAAAAATAATAATATTTAAATTATTTAAATAAGATAATAATTAAGATATATTGGACATTTTCTTACTCACCATTATATTGAGGAGCAATCTTAGGGTTTCATACATTCTTTGGAGATACAAATCTTGTCTTGTCTCTTATTTTTTTGGATGCATTGATAGGATTTTTATCCTAGAAATAATTTATCCTTTTCATCTTTACATTACAAAATAACCTCTTGTTAGTCACCTTAGCCGAGGAAGATATTGAGACTAGATGGTTTCATATTCAAATTTAAGTAATACTAACTTTATTCCTCCTTTGTAAGAGTAGATAGATATGCATTTTTACTTCTCTTCCATGCATTCATATTTTTATACATTGACATGAGTATATTTATTATATGAATGTTTAATTTTATTATTTTTTATCCTCATTTTATGCCAAAAGATTTGGTAAGGACTAGATTAGATTTGTTTTACTTGTTATTAGTTTAGTAAATATGAAAACATACGACCTAGTTAGGTTTATTGTGTAGGTTTTCTTGAATGGAGGATGTAGATCCCTCCCTAGTGATATTATTATGGTAATTAATCCCCTCATTAGGTTTAGTAGATCCATATTAGTCATGTTCCTAATTATCTAATGTATCCCCAGTTAGAAGTGTAAGTATGATCTATCTTATCTGAGATAGGATTAATTTGTGTATCTGATGCCTTTTTTTATTGCATATATTATAACGAACCCAATGTGAATCTAAAACTTTAAGGTTTTATTTCATGCTTTTTTTTCTATCATTTTATTATTTTTTTTACATTTGTGATACAAGGTTGACCATGCCAGTATAGTTTCTAGATTTTACGTAGATTTAACACACAGTTGCATCAAAATGACTATATTAGTTCTATGTATGTCTTCATCAAATATAGGTTACTAGATCAAACATGATGACACAATATTCTTATTCACTTTCATATAGTAGACTATGTCAAATAGGTAGACTTAGTCTCTTATTCAATTCCAAAATAAATAAAAAATTATGCATGTCAACTTAGTATCACAATCAACTTCCAAATAAAAAAGTAGGGCAACTCAGTCATCTTAAACATGCTTTAGGAAATAGGGAATTATAGAACTCGGTTCACCTAGTTGACATAGTTAGAAGAACTTGTAAGTAATATTCAAGGCATTTCAATAGAAATTTAAAAGTCCTGAACATCTTCCAACCCACCAAGGTTCCTTTATTTTTATCTTTTTCAATTTAATTATTCTTTATATTTATATTTTGAAAAGTTTTCAATCTATAAAACTACAATCCTATAACAAACTAGGTCGACCTAGTCGACCTAGTTCTATAATCTATTTTTTGCCTGAAGACTACGTTGACTTGGCTGACTTAGCTATTAAAGAATCTTAAATTTTTAGTAAATTATCAACCCTATCAACTCCATTATATAATGTTTTCATACACTATCATCTGAATTAACTCTAAACTTTGGTAAATTGGAAATTAACTATATTCTAGTAATTGCTTCACATTTTTAGTTTCAATTACTTACATGCTTAGAGTAGTTCACATAGTCTAATTAGGTGGTTTTTTAATATACCATTTAGTTTCACTATTTTACTCTTTCTTAGACACACTACCAACTCACATAATTTCAAAATGCATATAGACATTTGTCTATCTAAGGCCTACCTACTTGGATTTCATCACCAAGGGGGAAGCTAACTTGGTTTTCTAGCCAAGTATAAACACATTATTAATGGTATATGTTATCAAATCACTTAACACCCTTATCACTATGTGATTATGAAGTGATGGGATAATCCCTAACACCAATCTAGTACCATTTCCAACACAAATCCCTTTTATCCTAAACATCTTGAAACCATCCATAGATTAATTTCTAGTTCCCTAATTTTAGCCAACTTCCTTATCACACATAAAATAAAACTTCATAATAATATAACATTGAGGATGAGCACTTAGTTGTAATATACTATTTATTTGAGTAATTTCTCTTTACTCATTATATGTTTTATTAAGAAAAATTGCATTAGCTAGCATTTACGGAAGGTTTTTTGTCATGTGCCCCGATTGGATCATTATCTCTAATCAATTTATTTGTGTGCTTAATTTTACTTCTTGTTTCAATTACATTTCAAAAAATTTACCTATCTTTGGTACACTATCATTCTACTCAACATAGTATCTTATAAATTATATTTTTACCTCACTGTGGTATTGAGTTGACCTGGTTAACCCAGTACTCATTTTTGCCTATAAGGTTATAGTACTAACTTAACCTGGTCAACCTAATACTCATTTTTGCCTATCAGTTAATAGTACTAACTTGACCTAGTTGACTCTATATCCTTATCAAGCTACATTTTATCTCAGGTTAAAGTACTAAGTCAACTTGGTCCTCTCTATATCCTTGTTAACTTAGTTTTCATACCCTATTTTTAGTACTAGGTTGACCTGGTTGACTCTAAAATCTTATATGTCTCTTCCTATCTCCTTACTTTTGCATCAATTTTTACCTTCCCTAATCTCACTCCATCATGAAATTCATATTTTAAGACAAAAATTAGTTGAATTCAATAGATATGGTGAGTCTTACCAACCCTAATAGGTTTTTGCATAAGAATCTTGTGGATCATACCCTAGATGAAAGTAATGTTCATATAGCCACTCATACTAAAAACTATGGGACCCCTCCTCATTCCTCTTCAATTCAAAATCCTCTCTTCTCATTTAAAGATTAACCTAAATTAGAGTATATATCATAAATTCTCTTCTTCAAAGATGTGTTTCCTTAGCATCAAGGAAAATATCCTTATAATACTTACCATCTTATGATAATTGGTCAAGTCAAGGATCCCCGTTCACATTTTCCTACATTCTCACATAGATTTGGAGATACTAGCTTCATTATTTCTCATCCTCTTCCCTTTATTTTGACACCTTCTCATACCATGACTTCTTCCTCTTTGATTTCATCCACCTCCATGCTTATTATCTCTACTAATATTGTAGGTTATACATCTATTGGGATTCTTCTAAGACCCATTCTTCTCAATTTTTCCATGAATGCATCATTTTCTACCCATGGTAATCATGCCTCTAGTGCCACTTCTTCTCATCCATATACTAGTGCATCTTTTACCATAAAATAAAACTATGCCATTGGTGCCTAACTTACTAATATTTATTCTCAAGATCATACTAATACCTATAGTGGTAACCAAGCCATTACTACCAATTCTAATAATTTAAACAATGCTAAAAATGCAGCTCAAAGCCATCAAATCCTATTACAAAATGTTAATCAAATTAATGGTTTTTAAGCTAACAATGCAAATCAAATGATACAAATTCAAATTCATCTTATCCATCTTCAAACCCACCCCTAATATATTCCATATGGATTTCATAATCAAAATGTTCCCCCACCTCCTCTTCAAGATTCCCATGGTAATATTATCCCTCAAGCTCCTTTTATTAATAAAAAAATCAAGAATGTTTAAAATGATCCTCTTACATCTCAAATTACTAATATTGATATATGAGGTATCACCCATATCATTATTTATAATGGTTTAACAAATCCTAATCTTCATTTAAAAACATTTGGAAGCTATATAAGGATTGGGTCAAGTTAAAATACATTTGATGCTACCAAGCTACTAGAAAAAACTCTCACAGTTGATACTTTAGATTAGTACAACCAACTCAAATCTCATTCCATTACTAGTTTAAAATATTTAGTTAATACTCTAGTCTATGAGTTCCAAACTAGTGATCTCCCTAAGAATACCTAGGCCCATTTTATCAATTGTAAGCATCTTGAGACCAAAAATTCATAAGCTTTCATTAAATGATGGAAGGCATTGTCTAAAAAATGTGAAAATAATATGGTCAATGATAATCTTTTCCATATATTTGCCAATGGTCTTTTTCCCAAGTTTCAATATCAGGTCTAACTCTCTCTCCATGTACTTTGGAAGAGGCCACTTACCAAGAAAAGCATTAAGATTTCCTTATGCATCAATTTGAGCCACCCAAACTTCTATAGGTACTCACATGTTAATCAAGAATAATATTTATCATGCTAACAATGATGATATCACTAACTCTTATGATATCATTCATATTATTTAATCTATTATCCCTAACCAAACTTTAGAACAAGGTTCTCATCCTAGCCACATCACCAACCCTCATTTATCTTCCACCTATAACATCAATGTTTAGAAACATTTATCCTTAGAATAATTACAAAAACGTCTACCAAGGCCTCTACCATAACAAATTGATCCCACTCGACCCATGAAATCTTGGTATGGTTCCAATAATTTTTTTGTTTTTATGCTAGTTGAGGTCATTCTTATGAGACTTGTAGACAAGTTTGTAATTTGGATATGGATTTCCTTCTTGGTCCCAATTTTCACCATGATTATATCATTTGTGAATTCTAACAAGCTTATGTAATTACCTTCAAATCCCATGAAAAATAAAACAAATCTCAATTTTTGAAATAAGATAATGCTTATTTGGCCATCTATAAAGATCCTCTTCCAAATCACCATGATAACCAAGACAAGCCTACCCATTCTACCAATAATGTTGATAGTATTCTTAACCTAACTCCTAAAGAGAATGTGGCCAATATGACAAATATGAGAAGGGTGATTTATTTCATTGATCCTTAACCCATCCACATACCTCAATTATCTCATATATTTCATGTTATCCAAGATTCTTTTCCAACTTAATTAAACAAGTTTGAGAAAGATGGATTTATATATTTTTATGAACAAATTACAACACCTCCTTTTGATAAAACTTGTCATACCATTTATACCATCCCTCCAAATTCTCTACCTATCACTACTAATACTCTAACTTTTATCAACACTTCTTCTCAAACCACACTTGCTTCAATTGCCCCATCCTCTCAAGATAACCAAAAAACTTATCCTCTAATTAAAACGTATACATCTTATCATCATAAATTCACATGTAATTCATATCCTCCTTGTGTGGACCTCCCTCAACATTGTAAACCTCTTTCCAATAGTCCTATAATGGGTTATGATGAGTGGGATCCTATCATAGAACTTACTAATCTCCCATCTCAAATCCCATTTATCAAACTTATGTAGACCACTCTGTATCATCATAACTATCTTATGCAACTTTTGTTTGAAATGATCATCCCTCATCCTCACCTAACTGGACAGGAATGTACCTTATCTAGATTAGAAGATAGCATTCCACAATAGTATGAAGAGATGTCCATATATGTTGATAAAACAATGGACACTTATCTTTCCCTTAAATTCCCCATTGCTTTTATGATCCTTGATGAGATTATTCTTTGTTTGGGTGATCCTCCTCTTTTTATCTGTGGCCAAATTGGTTATATCCAATTCAAGAATGCCTTGATTGATGAGGGCTCTGACACTTGTGTTGCCTCTATTGAATTCATCAAAACCCTAGGATATTTTTAATGTAATATCAAGTCTACATAAATTACATGTCAAGGCTATGACCAAAGGCAATTGCCCCCTATAGGTTGTGTGTCTCTCCCCATTACTATCTCACCCATCACATTTCATGTGAAGGTAATGATCTTTAACTTTCCTCTAGATTATAACATTTTACATGATAGGACATGGACTCATCACATGAGAGAAATTACCTCTTTCACTTTCCAATGTGTTAAATTTCCTCACAAAAGATCCATATATAGGATTCAGGGTGACACCAATCCTTGTAATTTTAAACAATTCTAAAATCATGGTTTATTTAAGATCTATACCCTTGAACCCTTTCTAAACATACCATTTTGTTAATCTTAATGATTTAACTTTCTTGTCAATTCACTTGAGGTTAAAATAGTCAATCTAAACACATTGGGATTATAACAACTAACCTCATAGATTATGATGATGATGAGATTGATGAGATCAATCTAAATATTAAAACTTTGGATCTCTCACCTCATATCATCTCTCATCTTATTTCTTCTTTGAAACCTTGTTATCATCAACCACCTTGTGAGGATATCCTCATTTTATTAACTAAGACTCAACATTCCATTAATCATACCATAAAAAGATGACAAGTACATCCCTACTTGTGCCATTAATCTTCATATACTTGATTATGATGATGATTATACCTTAGATGATCAATTCCTTAGAGGTCTTAATAGGTTTGATATGTTGAAATTAATTGTTATCTTTCCTCTTTACTTCAATATTTCAGTGTATCTTCTAGTATTCCATCCTATATCATTCCTACCTTTAGAATTTTTCCTCCTAATCATCAGGTAGAGATGGTGCACACACCTCTAATTTATAAATAACCTCATAGAAGTATGATTATGGATCATTCTATGATTGGTCCCTATCACTTTCCTAAGTACCAAGACCCCCATAGCTGACTGATCGCTGAGATGCTTGTGACTATCACTTGGCCTTCTATGCATCTTGCCCCTCCCTCAGTAAAGCCTAGTTTAGATCATGTTTACACTCCCTTTATAGTTGAGTCTCTTCCTAATTTTGATCCTCTTATTCCTTTAGTTAATCCTTGTCTAATATCTCCACCAAATCTTCCTTCTCTTGGTGATGGTTTTCTCCCTTTACTATAGCTGGCTCCTTCACCCACCAAATGGGCCGATCAACCTTATTATGACATTCATAAATTTATCAATCATTATAATAGAGATTTTTCCCTATACCAAGCTTCCTCACCTTTTATTTTTTCTCCTCCTATGAGTACACCTACCAAGGCTACTCATAATCATATCTATTACTTCTATACCACAAATAACTACTAATATATGTATTATCATAAGTTACAACAATATATTAACACCTTGCATCCTACCACTCCTCATCCCTCAAACAAGGCTATACATCCCCTAAAATTATTACTTGAGTATCTTACTAAATATAGAGAGGGATACTGTCTTTGGTACGAATGTGTCACACATCACATTTATCATTTCCACATATTTTAGCAACATCATAAGGATCACCTCTTAACCATTCATGCACCTTCTACCTTTCCTCTCATAGGTCAATCTTGAAATAAGTCTCCCACTTCTTCCTGTATGGATCCACCTCCTATGCTTCCATCCCCACCTATGGTCCCTTATTCACCTCCTATTTCTCCACCCATGAATCATTCACCCATGGACCTTTCGTCACCCTTGGATACTTCCCCACTGGTGAACCATTCATCTCCTACAAAAACCACTCCCATGCATTCTCTTGAGCATCCCATTCATGATATCCCTCATCAACATGATCTTTCAAGTATTCCTACATTGTCCATTGATGAGATTTGACATGAAGTATTTTCTTAACATTACCTGAAGATCAATGAGACATTAGATATAGTTCACATTCAAATTCATAAATACTAATAATGTATTATAGATATTATATGTGGATAAATATATTAGTACCTATAAACACTCGCATGGTGTTCTTACATTTTTATTTGGATTGGACATGTGCTCCAACTTTACACTTATCTATTTTATATCATTTGACATTGTGTCAAGTTTTTATGTATCTTACATAGTGTTTTTTTACATTACATGTTATTTATGATTTCATTATGCTCTCTTATGGATTTTTTTTCATAATTTCATAATTTTTTATTTTCTTTTCAATTCCATTTTATTATGATTACCTTGTTCTTTTTCATGATTATTTTCTATCTTATCTCTATAAAACATGGATAATTATTATTATGACTTGGTTATACAAACCTTACTCCCTTTAGTCATTCTTTCCTTACTATGTAATTAGTTATCAAACAATTTATCTCATTACAATCTCATTTTTAACTATCCACTTTAGATCTCCTCTTATTCCCATTTATTCCCTTTTGTAAACTAAGCATACACATGGTTGAGGCTTGAGATAACATGCTAGTTCATCATTAAGCATAAATATTTTACTTAATATTATCTTTGGGTACTTATCTTCCTTTATTCAAAGCCTAAATCTCATTCATGTGTATCACTCTATCTCTTATGATTGGTCATTCCAAGTCCATATGTATAAGGAATATTAAAAACCATGAAAATTTAAAATCCAAATCATTTAAACAAAAGGTGATGACTCAAAAGGCAACATTCAAAATTCTCAAAATTTAAACCACAATAAAAGATGTGATTCTAATCACAATTTTTTTTTAATTGAATATAAAACTCCATAATTATCCTCATGATAGAGTCTAGCTTAATTAGGGTGTGGTAGGCCAATAGATTAGAAAAGGAGAATAAAAACTATATTTTAGTCATACCTACTTTCTCATGCAAATACCCAATCTTAATAGTAAATCAATGACTTTGTAACGAGTCCAAAGGAATGGGGAACACAACATGGGAAGGTAGGTCTATTTTAATTTTCTTATTCAAAAAAGACAACATGATTTTATCTTATTAACACACTTATTTTCCTACACATCTTTATGTCTATATAAAATAGGTATCCTTTATATATTGATGGTCACTAGTCACTTAATGTCTTCTCGTGTCCTTAGTGTGCCTCATGTTTCCTAAGGAATTCTTATAAGATGAATAAGTTCTGATTATTATGTTCCATGGTTATGGATTCCATTTATGAGTTGCATTATAATACCATGGATAGGACATGGACTTCCTCACAAATTACCGAAATTTCAAATTACCATTACAAACATCCTCTTTTACCTTATTTTCACATTATTTCCACCTCATTGATGTTCTATTTGTGAGTTACAATGTAAAACCATGGATAATACCTAGGCTTCCTCACAAAATTTTCCAATATCCAAGTCTCAAAAAAATTACATGTGTCAAATTTGAGATAACATGTGATTTATTATGAGTTTCATGTCATTGACATTCTTCCCATATTGATTTACTATGTTTTATGTGTATTTAATTAATATTTCACTTTTATATACCCTTATTTTTTGATTGCATATAAGAATCCAACCACTTTTCTTATGTTTTTCATACTTCCTAACTTGAATTATTGTGATTAATTTAAGACCATTTTACCAATTTTTGTTTCTCTTTTATACTACCACATGTGAGTTAGTATGATTGATTGGCTTAATTGATTTTTTTAATACCATTTAGTCTTTCACATGCTTTACATTGTTTTCATACTTCCCAATGTGATTTAATGTGTTTTTACTCATTTTAATTTAGTGCCACTCCTCATGGTTTCAAAAAAAAAAATTTCCCTCTTATTTACCACTCTTAGTTTCTTATAATTAGTCATATTTTGATATTACACATTTATGAATGTGAAATAGTGTGTAGTAAATTTATTTTTTATTAATTACACTTAGGTAAGTCCTTTGTGCCCGTTTCTTTTTAACCATGCATGTGTACTACATAATGATAGCAAAGAAAAAACAACACATATATTTCCTATAACATACACAATAAAAAACAAAATACATGTGCTACAAAGAAATATATCCATGCATCCACAACCACAACCATAATACACCACATAGGATCAATATCTAACTATCAATATGACATATATATATATATATATATATATATATATATATATATATATATATATATATATATATCATGTATTTTTGATGCAATGTACCAAATACATTCCTCCATCTCTAAGACTAGGTCCTATCATGTCTATATCATGTCCTAGCCATGCTTCCCATATATGTCTCAGATATTCCCCTCTAAATAGTAAACCAGAATGAGGATATATGAGATCTCAGTCCTACTACTTATCCCTGTAGGTTGGCCACATAGGCCTATACCTATCCTATCTAAATAGTGGTATCCAAATGCATGTTTCTCTCCTAAGCCACATCCTTCCATGCCTATGCCTCTCCTAATCCCACCATTTTTAGTGTATATATCCTATTTTTATTGGCCTATAACCACCTTGAAACCTCCCCTACTAGTCTAAAATAGCCTACTTGAGCTGGCGTAAATGGTATCATAGGATCATCTAATATGGTAGGGTCATATATTTCTAATACCCCATCTATAATATCATGATGTGCTCCCATCACTAGGGATCCCCATATGACCTCCTCCTCATTTTTAGGATATAAAAAAATTAATTTAGATATATATTATATCACATATATATCTTATAATCTATCTATAAAATTAGTATTTTATATCAAAGACTAAAAATTTCAAGAATTTATTATTTGTCTTGGTGTCACTAATCACCATCTCCCCATATTCTCATCTATTGAGCACAATCTTTCCATCATCTCATCCTTCAAATATCTCATCTATGGAATGTTTCCCAATCAAATCAAAACCTAGATTCACCACCCATTCACGTATCAATCCTTTCCTTAGTGGTGACTCTTTGGACTAGCTCTGCCCTAGGCTAACTAATGGGTCATCTTGCATGACTACCCTCTATGCTCTCTCTCATTACTATCATCTATGTCAGTGGTAGAATTGACATGGTTATCACTCCTCTTATTATGGTTCTAGTTGAGGTACCCATGGCACCCCTAAATTGACATCCATGCCCTCTCTAGCTATCAAGTATCAAATATTAATAGTCCATAGTTTCATATGTTTTGGTCTTATCTCTATTATCTCAACTAGAACTCCTCCTCCTCTCCCCTTTGAATATTTCACATATTGATCTAAAATTATAGGAACTAATATAGGAGCCACTAGGTGAGGGATTCTAAAATATATTGTAAATTATGCCACTAATTATGGCTCTACCCACTAGGTGGCCCATGATCTACACTCATGCCAACCCTGGTTCCATAGTCACCCAACTCAAACAAACAATCACAATGTGTGCATAAGGATACCACACAATCTCTCATTGTGTGACAATATGTAGCATTAATACATCAGGAATTATCCAAACCATCTGATCCTCTCTACATCTCAAAACCTAAGGCGACCCATCATCAACCAAATGAGGCAACCTAACTAGTTGGTACATCAAAAACATCTCATATATTTAGGTACTTAGTATTATCCTTGTCCCCATGGTTTTCTACCCTCTAGAAAGTATCCCATACATAACATGGATGAGCTAAAACTAGATGACATAACTCAAGTAATATAGTTCCACTTGATTGAATATAGTTTGACATAAGGCTATCTCATATAATGATACCTTTCCATCTATATTATGACACAACACTCATTCTATCACAAGTCCTATCATACCCTTCCAAATATATGGAATATGGGAAACATAAACATTAAATAGACTCACCCTTAGTCCTAGGTAAATCATATCTAAGCACATCACCCATCCAGATAATTATCACCACTCCTCCTAATCATCCACTTTCCCATTATCATTAGTGTCCACCTTATAGGAAGTCCAAGCAGTATAGGGACATCGTCTAAAGTGATACCAACATATATGGTATCACCATCCACCACCCATATAAAAGTGTTGGTCAAGAATTCCTAGGCTCTTAAAAACATGACCACTAGATCAACACTTAATGGGACCCTCCACATCTCCATGATGCCTCCCAAGCCTAGCGTTACCAATTTAGCTTTGTTTACATTTGTCTGGCATTCCAGTAGATTTGATAGCCATGATGCATCCACCAATTGAAAAAATCTATGATTCCCATACAAAAATAAAACAAAAGATGTATTAGGCCTCCATGCCACTCATAATTGAAATAAATTCTTTTAAATTTTAACAAAAATCACCTAGTTTACCTTAATTTATTCATTTCTTACCAATTTGACCTATTTTAAGCTTAATTGGCCATCTTAGTACTTAATTAGGTACCCTGTGCCTTTAAAGTACTATATCATCTATTTTCCTCCATTCAATACTATATTAGCCACTTATAAATGTACTTCAATAACATGGACATAAAATAACTAAGTTAACCTTTCCTTTTTTCCCTTATAGTACTATGTTAGCCTTTTAACTTAACAAACTAAGTCAGCCATGATGTACTGAGTCAGCCTTTTTCCCAACATACTAAATTAGCCAAGATGCACTACATCAGCCCTTTCAATTCTTTATTTTCAACCTATTAGGTTGACTACATCAACCTTATTCTTTCAAATATTTTGACTCTTTGACCTAATGTAATAAATGGCTATGATATTTATTATTCTAACCCCTTTCAACCTAGTTCCCCATTTGACCCCTAGTGTCACTAAAATTTTTCTAGGGTTTATTTTAGTATCTATATTTGGTCTAATTAAAAAATTTCTATATTATACTTAATTTCAAATAAAATACTTAAAAATTTGAAATTATCAGTTGCTTACCCATGCTGCACTTGCTATGATTGCTAGGCATCCTCTTCATCTCAATTGTCATCTCCTCACCATCCTATCTCTCTAAGCTCTCACTAGGTCTCTCAGAGCTCTATGTTTTATCAAATAATAGAAAATGAATTCATTTTCACCCTATTTATATTTACTATTAAAAATTATTTACCTTTCAAATATTTAGTATTATATTTCTTGATTTGATCATTTCTTTGTTTTTACTAACTCATTTTTGAAACCATAAAAAGTTATAGAATCCTAATGTCATAGAGAATTTTTCTAACTATTATAGGCATATGTTGAAAAAAAAATTATTTTCACTCTTTTTTGCTAATCTCTATATGTTCACCTAATTATCTTCACATTGAATGCCTTCACATCTCTCACATATCCTTGTTTATCTACAAGACTAACGTAAGTAAATGTATGTATTTTTCAATTCTATATTTTTATTTATCTTATTTTCCCCTTAATATATTTTATTTAACATTAGTGTTATGTATCATCATGTTATTTTCATAAAGAACCATACCCTATTATATTTATGTGACACATGATGAGCTTTGAGTGGGGCATATGTATACACATAATATTTTAAAACTTTTATCAATTATTGATGCACTTTATCTTGTAGGAAAGATATAAATATGTAAAATAACCCTTAAAAATATATTGGAGAATATACATAACTACCACACCTATCAAAGAATTAGAACAAAGTCAATTTCTTGAAATCCAATGCCATCTTGAGGATTTAATGAAGTTGTATAGACTTATTGAAGTCATATTGAAGTGAATAGAGATTCATAATTCCCATTGAGATTATATATGTAAAAGAAAATATTTTAATGAACTATAAACACTCATATTTTTATAAAACCATCTCTCTCTTCCATCACTCCATTCACAAACTAGTGAATGCCAAATTCAATTAGATGGTAAAGGCCATATAGGTTGAGATGGGGGTTAATATTTTGGAAAAAAATTTGGACCCATATATGAATATAATTTGTGTATTTTTTTAGTTTTTTGGTCTGCTTATATTTACTAACAATCACCAATAAGCTAGACTACTTTTTGAAGGCTTAAAACCCCACAAGCTGAGTTTAGTGTAACTCCAGAATAAAGTGTGAATTCTTGGCTGCATGAAACTAGTTGGAGTGATTTATCACATGTTTATATATGTATAAAACACATTAATTCATCATGGTGTAATTTGTGTATGGTCCTTTTTCAATCAAAGTCTCTCATGTTCATTATCTACAAATGACTATCATATTACTCTTTGTTCTCCAGGTGGTCCAATATATTTGAGTGGTTTGCCATGATCTTATACCCTATTTTCATTCCATTCATGGCTTATTAATTATATATATATATATATATATATATATATATATATATATATATATATATATATATATGACAAGTCCCAAAAGGTCATATCTTCATTTATTATCTTGGACTGTGTTTCGTGTGTTCATGCATAATAGGATGATTTGGGTGATTTAAGTGATTTTGAATGTGTACTTAAATGAGTTTAAGATTTTTTTGGTTAAATTTGTTGATGAAATGGATTTAATGATTCTTCAAGTGATAGCATTCATGTTTCACTTTCAAATTTCCAAAACACAAAGATTGTAGATAGTCACCTACAACCCTATAGGTCTGCAAACTCAAGAAAATTCATGTTTTCAATTTGTAATGTTGATTTTATAGTCATGGAAACATTTTTATATTTCAATTGGTTGGAAGATGTCAAAAAATATTAATATCTCTAAATACATAAGGTCAAGAAGCTGATAAACTAAATGAATAAGCCTAAAATTGCATCATATAGAATTGTGTGATTTGAAATAGTAAACATAGAGGTTTTGAATGTTATTTTAAGATGATATGTACTTTTTAATATAGTGATATTGATATCTTGATGATG
This sequence comes from Torreya grandis, assembly GCA_037957365.1. Classification (NCBI taxonomy): domain Eukaryota; kingdom Viridiplantae; phylum Streptophyta; class Pinopsida; order Cupressales; family Taxaceae; genus Torreya; species Torreya grandis. Next base: position 1,476,307 of record JARHVA010001882.1, on the reverse strand, counting down.
GTTTTGCCACCATAACATACCAATGACCTATTTGAAGAGGCCTAACTCAAACTACATACATAGATTTTGTAAACATTCACATACAACCAACTAGGTGAGAGAATGTGCTTTAGACATTGATGATTAGTAAACTATAGAAAAATGTCATTAAAAAGGGTTTCAATACATCAAAACATAATAAATGAGAATTTGAGAGGTTTTAAGATTAGCTTGGGAGAATAAGAAATGATCAAACACAATCAAACCCTTTCAGATCAACACATATAACCATCCACTGAGAAATTTGCCTTGACATTGATGTTGTTGAAAAGGTCTAAAGTATCAAGGCATTGAGGAAGGTTTATATTATTTTAGGAATAGATATGATCCATTATGGTGTTTTGGTAATGGTAATATAAACCCTACAGATAGTCAAACACGTTTCCAACTCTCAAAAGGTCACCTACAACAATTTGAGAGGAGAATTAGTCTTAAATGGTGGATGATGATGAAAATATAGAGTTTAAAGATTTTAAAAGGTTATAAACTATTTAAAATCATGATAGGATAGGTCCATTATTCAAAATAGGTTTCTTAGAAGATCATGTTGGTAGACCAATTCTAAATACACATACCCAGGTAGTTAGAAACCTACAGGACTGATCGAGAGACTCAAGGCCCCTCAAAACCCAATACAATGGTGTTTGAGGATTTTAAGGTTATAAAAGATATTTAATTTATCAAGACATTGAGGTAAAATATATTTTAAGCCAAGAGTGGAGGACAATAACAAATTGGAGTCATAGGCCTAATGTACCTATACATAGTCCAAACATGGTCTCCCTACCTAAGCTAGTGAAGTAACTTATTTTGAAAGTTTTTAAGGTATATGAGATATAAAATAAAGTTGTGGATTGGAAGGAAGTCTCATGGTCATAATAGATCTATTTGGACTCACATAAAGATAGTGGAAACACTGAATGCCATGCCTACTTAATCTAGATAATGACACTATCTTGTCATTAATGAGAGCTCTAGTTGTTTGAGGAAATTCAAAGATATATAGAGGTACTGAGACCAAAAAATATATTTATATGATAATTTAATGGTAATTACATTATCCAATAACAACCTTTGACTTAATCAAATTGATACATAATTTAGTCAACCCTTATTCAGTCTCAAGTAGACTAAGTACATACACAATCATGTTTAGGTAGTCTTTAAGATGAGATGGTTTATTAGAGTAAGTTGAGACTTTGAAAAACTTTAGAAGATTTTGAGGGGTCTACACAATTACTCCATGAAGAACTCAGACCCTAATAGTGAGATAAATCAATGAGTGTAGTCAGCTAGGTTATGATAGACAATTTGGATTAAGAACCTTAGGTATCACTCTGGCATATGTAGAGAGTTTAAGGAAGAAATTAATAATATGATCATATGAATAGGTCAAAATGGATGTCATTAACCTATTAAACTCATTATAATTTCCAAAAAAACTATGTAAAAATCTCACTAATTTAATTCTTTCTCAAACATCATAGAATGATTGCTTCCATTTGAGAGGATATCTTGCTTTGCTTGGTATAGCTTAGAGAATTTTCATGGGATCTTGTGATACTAGGGGAAGTGAAATACCCTAATTCAGTTTAAGTTTGTGGAATTTTTATGAGGATTCATTCTTCCATTTTTATGATTCATACTTAAGAATATAAAGCACTTTTAGGCTGCCTATGAGAGCCATAAGGGCCTAATGAGAGAAAAATGAGACTTTATTCCTCTAGATGAATTATAAAAATGGCCAAATGACATAAAAACATGTTAAATATCAACTAAGAATCATCCCATTCCATTATTTGGTATATTAATATATGAACCAATATGGAATAATCCTAAAAAGTCTTTTTTTTTAAATTTTTCAAGTCTATACAAGTTGTTAGATGTTTGAAATTGGAATGGAGAATGGGGATCAGGTTGTCTAACTGAATCACCCACTTTTTTTGTGTTTTCAATGTTTGGGGATCCTTTAGATAAATTTTTAATGTCTTTGTGGGGAGGCCTAATTAAGGCCTGGTTAAGAGAGAGATAAAGGCAAAAAAAGGATATTTCCACTCATTTTTAGATCTTGAAATTAAACCTAGAACTATAAGGCCATAATGAGTCTTAGAATATGCCATTATAATCTTGGTATAATTTGTAAATTTATTCACATAATGAGTTTTGCATCATTTTAGGGCTACAATCAATGAGGCCTATTTTATGATTTTGGTAGAGAATGAATTATTGGGGGTAGTTTGAGATCTAAAAATTAATTATTGTAGGTCTGATATGAGTTTTATAGGCCATCCATGAGTTTTATATGAGCTTATTAAGACAATTCTAAGCTTTGAAACTTGTGTACAAGGTTAGCCTAAGGAGATTAACAGTCCTTTAGACACCTTTCAAGACAAAGAGGTAATGTGTCAAATAAAATATGATGGGGTTAGTTGAGAGGTGTAAAACTAAAATTAAATAGGTAGGATAAATGGATCTGACCATCAAGAAGGCCATTTTTCCTTCAACATGTCAACAAAAAGGGTAGTTTTAAGAATATAATCAAGGTGTTAAGCCATAATTTTAACTCACATGCAAATTGGAGAGTTAAAGAATCTTCATAAGAGTTACGTATAGCATAGTAGACCTATTGAGGTAGTTACCTAACTCCTTTCTTATTTGTAACTCACATGGAAACTTGTATACTCTCTCTTTCCTATGCTCTTCTTATTCTATTTCTCACTTCTACTATATATTGAGCCACCTTTGGCTTTGTAAAGGATCCTCCACCTGATTATGGTGAAGCCTTGATAATTTTAGTCCTTTGATAAATAAAGAATAATTTAGTTTACCTTATCCATGAGATATTTTCAATGTGTATGTTAGGTTAGTTGATATTCTTAAGTGATAGATTATCTTCCTTATCATGTTTTCCTTATTTTTATACATATTAAATTTTGATTACATAGGAATGTAAACATTTTGATAGTTCAATTGGTTTTAATAGTTCACAAAAAATGAAGAACTCCAATCACCTAGACTCTAGAAGTTGACAAACCAAGCTAATAAACCTAAAAGATACATCCTACATGTTTGTGTGATTTGAAATAGTGGACATAGGGGTTTGAAATGTGATATGAAGATGTTGTGGACTTGTAAATATAGTGATAATGATATATTTATGATGTTTTCACCATCATAAAAAATGAATGATCTAGTTGAAGATGTATAAATCAAACTACATAATCAGATTTCCTAAATAGTCACTTACAGCCAAATAGGTGAGAGAATGTGCTTTGGACAATGATGATTAGTGAATTATAGAGTTTAGTAAATTTAAAAGGGTTTCAAGATATTAAAATAATATAAAAAATCCTTTTATAGGTTTGAATATTATCTTGGGAGATCAAAAAAGGATCAAACATAGTCAAACCCTTTCAGATAACCACCATAACCATCCATTGAGAAATTTTCATTTAAAGTGATGTTACTGATAAGGTCTAAAGTCTCAAAGAATTGAGGAAGGTTTATTGTATTTCAGGAAAAAATATGAGCCATTAGGGTGTTTAGGGATTGGAAATATAAACCCTACAGTCCCTCAAACACACTTAGATCTCTCAAAAGGTCACATGTAGCTAGTTGAGAAGAGAATTAGTCCTAGATAGTGGATGATGATGAAAATATAGAGTTTAAAGATTTAAAAAAGGATATATACTATAAAATATCATGATAAGATAGGTATAGTGTTGCAAATAGGGTTATTAAAATAGCAAGTTGGTATACTGATTCCAAATACATAGACACATGAAGCTAGAAACCTATAGGACTGTTCAAGTGACTCAAGGTCCCTCAAAACCCAAGATAGTGGTGTGTGAGGATTGGGAGGTTATAAAAGAGTTTGAATTTATAAACACATTGAGTTTGATGTAGGAGCATTTATTATTTCCCTCCATTTTGTTTAGTTTTAAATTTTTTAAATTTGGTTAAGTATTTTGGGTAAGAAATCGAGTCTGTTGGACAAATTATTCAGTTGGTTTGTATTTTCTTATGTTAGGTGAGCCGCTTTGTTCATCCTGGGAGGTTGTTTTTGAGGAGCTTAGAATAGGATTGAATCTCTAATTTTGAGATATACGGTTTTTGGTATAGGGGATTTTTGTGGAAAACAAAGGAATGGTTGTTGGCAAGAAAGGCAGGGGACGCAAGAGAAGAGGATCTATAGACAAGCTCTGATGTATAACTTCCTATTTTATTAATAAAAATGTGTATTAAATTGTTTGTCAGAGATTATTAGCTACCTTTTTGCGTTGATACACCTATATGTGTATGAATTGTTACCAGGTCACTATGAAACTGTGATATTGACGCCAAGAGTTGAACAAACTATTGATGGGCCACTTCAATTTCCTGGCTGGGTCGTGTATTTGTGCTGGGGTATGTTTAATGTATTGAAAGCTGATTCATGTTAATAGTGCGGCATTTCATACCAAAAAAAAAACAAAAAAATTAAGCAACGTGGCATACAACATTTGCTCGGTCTTGGTAAGTATTTCTTGTATAACCTTTACATTCCAGTTATATGTATGAATGCATGCAGCCAGATACACACTAGCAGAACATCTATTCCTTTGGATGTGAAAACTTAAACTCACACATAGTTTATTTCAATGCATATGTTGAATCTTGTTCTGTCAATACTACTCTACCACTGACTGTGTAATGGTGCACTTGGGAGAGTGTGAAGAGACTTTTTGTCTTTTGGGAAAAGAAAAAAGGAAAAGCCACGGACTCTGCAGGGTCATTATTTACCTAATTTTGTGTTTTTAATATCATTCAGGAAGACAATTTCATCATTGAGAATGTTTAATTCAGACAATATAGTTTAAGTCTATTGGATGTATGAAAACTCTTCATTATTACCTACATGCATCAAGATAATGTCCTGTGTGCTGAAGGAAGAAATTGGTCAAGACATGTTTTATCCCTGCCATTAGAGATTTTCTGCTCATAGTTTAAAAGTTTGCTAAACACATTCAGTTTAGCCTGTGTGAAGAGTTTCAATTTTTCATCATTTGGTATCAGAGCACAAGGGATTGTGCACAATCTAAAGATCCAAGTCAAAGGAGAAGAAGAATGTGATTTGTGAAAAAGAGACAAGATGGCTATGAGAGTTAGGAACAGAGGTAGAGCTAGAGGAAGGAGACCTGGAGGACCTAGAGGATAGGTTACACTGGCAGAGGAGATTAGGAACCTAATAGCTAGGCTGTAAGACCTGGAGGTGGCTCAAAGAAGAGGCACTGACATGGGTGAAGTCAGTGACATAGAAGAGGAGCCACTAGAAGATGAATTGGTGGTGGAAGAAGAAATAGCTGAAGAGAGGTTGATCAAAGCCAGTATGAAGGTGAACATAAAGCCAAAAATGGAGGTTCCAATGTATGAAGGTAATTTGAATGTGGAAGAATTAATTGATTGGATTAATGCATTAGACAAATATTTTGAGGAATTGAAGAAGATGATAAGAAAGTCAAGTATGCCATGACAAGGCTAAAGAAACTTGCATCCCTGTGGTGGGATGGAGTGCAAGAAGAAAGAAGAAGGAAAGGAAAGCCAAAGATCAAAAGTTGGGATAGAATGGTAGAAAAAATGAAAGGTAAGTTTATGCCTAAAGATTATCAAGTCAATCTCTTTAAGCAATTACAAAATTTGAAGCAAAAAGAAATGTCTGTGAAAGAATATACTGAAGAGTTTTACAGGTTGACTATAAGATTAGGTCATATTGAGGATGACACATAGAAAGTAGCCAGATACACCAATGGCTTGAAATTTTCTATTCAAGATGAAATTAGTCTTCTCATTCCTAAGACAGTTGAAGAGGCATATCAATTTGCCTTGAAAGCAAAAGAGAAAATTGCAAGGAAACAAACATCCTTCTCAAAAGGAAGGGGCAGATCCAATAGAGGTAGAGAATTTCAAGGAGCTAGAAGACAACTGCAAACATCTCAAGAAGAGGCCAGCAGCTCATAAAGTTCAAGAGGCAGCTATACACCAAGAGGAAGAAGGCCATACCAAGGATATCAAAGAGGAAGAGGAAGATTCATGGGCCAATGCTTTAAGTGTAACAAGTATGCAGGACATAGAGCATATGAGTGTCCAAAAAACCCTTCTACCAGCCATGAGAAGGGTGTACATGTGACTCAAGGTGAAGAACAAAATCCAGAAGTTACAGCAGCTTATGAAGATACTCCAGAAGAAGGTGAGTCTCTTTTGATGAGATTTTTTTGTTAAAACCGAATAAAGAAATAGTAGAACCACATCAAAGGAAAACTTTATTTAGAACCACATGTAAGAGTAAGGGAAAATTCTATAAGGTCATTATTGATAGCGGAAGTACTGACAATCTTGTGTCAACTGAGATGGTGGAGAAACTAGGCTTGAAGAAGGAAGTGCATCCTACACCTTATTAAGTCTCTTAGCTATAGAAAGGACACAAACTCCTGGTAAGTGAACAATATAAAGTAGATATTCAGATAGGAACATATAAGGATCAGATTTTATGTGATGTCATGCCCATGGATGTATGTCACATCTTGCTTGGAAGGCCTTGGCAATTTGACAAGAAGGCCATACACGATGGAAGGCTGAATACATAAATGTTTGAAAAGGATGGGATCAAGCATACACTCACACCATTGAAGGAAGAGGCTGCTACTATTGTTGGACAGAATTCTAAGGTACTGATAGTGAGTGGTAAAGATTTTCTACATCAAATGAAGAAAGAAGAGGTAAACTTTGTTGTGATTGGTAAGTCAAGGAGTGTAGTCACTAGTACTAAGTTGATTGATTTGCCTTTAGAGATTGAAGATATGTTGAATGAGTACATTGACATTATGGTAGATAATTTACGTAATGAATTAACACCCTTGAGAAGCATTAGTCATCACATAGACTTGATTCCAGGAGTAAATCTTTCAAATTAGGCTACTTACAGGTTGACACCAAAGTTAGGAACAATGATTGGTATAGATCTAGAGACTACTTATTCATGTGTCAGGGTTTACAAGAACGGTCATGTGGAAATTATAGCCAATGACCAGGGAAACCGTATCACCTCTTCGTGGGTAGCATTCACAGAAACTAAGAGACTGATTGGAGAGGCTGCCAAGAACCAGGCTGCTGTCAATTTGGAGTGAACAATGTTTGATGTCAAGAGATTGATTGGTAGGAAGTTTAAGGACAAAGAGGTAAAGAGGGATATGAAATTGGTTTTAGACAAGATTGTGAAAAAAGATGCGAAGTCTTATGTCCAGATTGAGATCCAAGATGGAGAACAAAAGGTCTTCAGCCCCGAGGAAGTTAGTGCAATAATTTTGACTAAACTGAAGGAGACAGTAGAGTCTTTTTTGGGCAAGAAGATAAAGAATGATGTGGTTACAGTTCTTGCTAATTTTAGTGATTCTCAGAGGCAAGAAACAAAGGATGCAGGGGTCATTGCTAGCTTGAATGTAATAAGAATAATAAATGAACCAACTGTTGCTGTTATTGCCTATGGTCTTGATAAGAAGGCCACATCTATGGGTGAGAAGAATGTTTTGATTTTTAATCTTGGCGGAGGAACATTTGATGTGTCTCTTTTGACTATTGAAGAGAGAATTTTTGAAGTTAAAGCTACTGCAGGAGATACACATTTAGGTAGGGAAGACTTTGACAGCAGATTGGTAAATCATTTCACACAAGAATTCAAGAGGAAATACAAGAAAGATATCGGTGGCAGTGCTAGAGCTCTTAGGAGGTTGAGAACTGCTTGTGAGATAACAAAGAGGACACTTTCTTCAACTTCCCAGACCACTATTGAAATTGATTCCTTATATGAAGGTATTGACTTATACTCTACAATAACAAGGGCTAGGTTTGAGGAGCTTAACATGGACCTCTTCAGGAAATGTATGGAGCCTATTGAGAAGTGTTTGAGGGATGCCAAGATGGACAAGAGCACTATCCATAAAGTTGTTCTTGTTGGAGGGTCCACACGAATCCCCAAAGTACAACAATTTTTGCAAGATTTCTTCAATGGGAAGGAGCTTTGTAAGAGCATCAACCCTGATGAAGCTATTACTTATGGTGCTGCTGTACGGGCTGCAATTTTGAGTGGAAAAGGAAATGAGAAAGTACAAGACTTGCTGCTGCTTGATGTTACTCCTCTCTCTCAAGGATTGAAGAAACCTAGAGGGGTTATGACTATTTTGATCCCATGAAACACAACTATTCCCACCAAGAAAGAGCAGGTCTTCTCTACTTATTCAAACAACCAGCCTGTTGTGCTCATCCAAGTCTATGAGGGTGAAAGAACAAGAACCCGTGACAACAATTTGTTGGGGAAATTTGAGTCCTCTGGAATCCCTCCTATTCCCAAGGGTGTGCCTCAAAACACAATTTGCTTTGACATCAATGCCAATGGTATCTTGAATGAGAAAATAGAAAGCATGAATTTTGTTAGAGCAGCAATACAAATGAAATGAGCCAGCCGAGAACAAATATTAGACAGGTTGAGAGCTGCAAGGCAAAAAGAGAGAATAAATTGGAAAGCTATTAGGTTCAAACAACAGGAGATGGAACGTGTGTAGTTAACCTTGATCAAAATGAAGATGGTAAACTCAGTTGAGGAGTTCGATGATAAGATATACCAGATGCAATACCGGATTGAGCATGAGAGTATGCCTTTACGGGAAGAAGAAAACAACAAATGAAGAATACTTCTTTTGCTCCTTGGAAGAATGATACAAGAGCATTTATTATTTCCCTCCATTTTGTTTAGTTTTAAATTTTTAAAATTTGGTTAAGTATTTTGGGTAAGAAATCGAGTCTGTTGGACAAATTATTCAGTTGGTTTATATTTTCTTATGTTAGGTGAGCCACTTTGTTCATCCTGGGAGGTTGTTTTTGAGGAGATTAGAATAGGATTGAATCTATAATTTTGAGATATATAGTTTTCGGTATAGGGGATTTTTGTGAAAAATAGAGGAATGGTTGTTGGCAAGAAAGGCAGGGGGTGCAGGAGAAGAGGATCTACAGACAAGCTCTGATGTATAACTTCCTATTTTATTAATAAAATTGTGTATTAAATTGTTTGTCAGAGATTATTAGCTGCCTTTTTGCGTTGATACACCTATATGTGTATGAATTGTTACTGGGTCACTATGAAACCATGATATTGATGCCAAGAGTTGAACAAACTGTTGCTGGGCTGCTTCAATATATGCCTATATTTGTATGAAATGTTGCTGGGCCGCTTCAATTTCCTGGCTGGGTCGTGTATTTATGTTGGGACGTGTTTAATGTATTGAAAGATGATTCGTGTTAATAGTGTGATATTTCAAACCAAAAAAAAAAAACAAAAAAATCATGCGACATGGCATACAACATTTGCTCAGTCTTGATAAGTATTTCTTGTATAACCTTTGCATTCCAGTTATATGTATGAATGCGTGCAGCCGGATACACACTAGCAGAACATCTATTCCTTTGGATGTGAAAACTTAAACTCACACACAGTTTATTTCAATGCATATGTTGAATCTTGTGCTATCAATACTACTCTGCCGCTGACTGTGTAATGGTGCGCTTGGGAGAGTGTGAAGAGACTTTTTGTCTTTTGGGAAAAGAAAAAAGGAAAAGCCACGGACTCTACAGGGTCATTATTTACCTAATTTTGTGTTTTGAATATCATTCAGGAAGACAATTTCATCATTGAGAATGTTTAGTTCAGACAATATAGTTTATGTCTGTTGGATGTATGAAAGCTCTTCATTATTACCTACATGCATCAAGATAATGTTTTGTGTGCTGAAGGAAGAAATTGGTCAAGACATGTTTTATCCCTGCCATTAGAGATTTTCTGATCATAGTTTAAAAGTTTGCTAAACACATTCAGTTTAGCCTATGTGAAGAGTTTTAGTTTCTCATCAGAATTAAAAGATATTCTAAGCTAATAGTGGAGGAAGAGACCAAACTGAGGTCATAGGCCTAATGCACCTATACACAGTCTAAAGATAGTTTGCTTGCCTAGGCCAGTGAAGTTGCTTGTTTAGAAAGTTTTGAAGCTATGTGAGATCTGAGAGAAAGGTTTGGATTAGAGGAAAGTATCATTGATATAAAAAATCTCTATGGAATACCCTAAAGAGATTACAAACACTAAATGCCCTACCTACTTAGTCTAGATAATGACACTAGCTAGTTAACTCATGAGAGGTTTGGTTGTTTGAGGGGTTTTAAGGATTTATAGAGGGACTAAGACCAACATATATGTTTTTATGATAAATTAATTTTAACGACATTATCCAATCACACCTCAAACTTAAGTAAATTTAAATACCATATAGTCAACCCATGTTTAGTCCTGAGTAGACTAAGTACATACACATGCATGTTTAGGATGTCTTGAAGATGAGATGGTTTGTTGGAGTAAATTGATACTTTGGAGAAATTTAAAATATTTTTAGGGGTATAAAAAACTAATCTATGAATAAATAAAACCCTAGAAATGAGAGAAATGAAGGATTATAGTCAACAAGGGTATGATAGACAATTTGGCTTGAGAACCCTAGGTATCACTCAATGTTATATATAGATAGTTTGAGGAAGAAATTAACATTAATATCATGTGAATAGGTCAATATGGATTTCATGATCTTATTTAAGTCATTTTGATTTCTATTAAAACTTAGGAAAAATCGCACTAAATTATATATTAGACATTAGAAAATGCTTGATTCCAACTAACATGATATCTTGCATTGCTTGGTATGGTTTAGAGGATTTGCATGGGAACTTTGGATCCTATGCTTAGTGAACTACCCTAGTTAAATTTAAGTTCAAGGAATTGGTAGGAGGATTCATGCTTCCATCTTTATGAATCATCCTTAAGACTATAAAGTAATTTTAGGTTGCCTAGGAGATCCATAAGAACCTGATAAGAGAGAAATGATATTTCATGCCTCTAGATGAATCAAAAAATCTTTCAAATGACCAATAAAATTTTGAATACTAGCATAATCATCATCCTATGTCATTGGCTAGTACATTACTATATAGAACTATACAAAATAGGCCTAAAAAAGATTGATTCTTATTATTTTTCAAGTCTATACAAGTAAGATATTTAATATTGGCATGGAGAATGAAAAGGAGCTTGTTTAATTGAATCACACACATTTTTGGGGTTTAGAATCTATGTGGATCTTTTATATCCATGTCTTAGTTTGTTTGGTAGCGAGGCTTAATTAAGGCCTAGTTAGGAGAGAAAAAATGAGAAAATGGATATTTTCACTCACTTTCAGAGTATGAAATTGAATATGGAGTTTTAAGACAATAATGGGTCTTATAATATGCCCTCAGATTCTTGATATCCTATGTATATTTCTCCACATAATGAGGTTTTCATCATTTTAGGGATACAAGGAATGAGGCCTATTTGATGCTTTTGGTAGAAAATGAATTATTGGGGATAGTTTCATAAAAAAAATGTATTTTTATATGTTTGATATGAGTTAAATAGGCCATTAATGATGTTTGGATATGTTGAAGAAAACAAATCCAAGTTTTGACACTTGTGTGCAAAGTTGGCATAAGGAGATGAAGAGTTCGCTATATACCTTACAAGAGATAAGGGTGATGTGTCAAAGATAAATTTATGGGATTAGTTAAGATGTGTAAAAATTATATTAAATAGGTAGGATAAAATAATGTGATAACCAATAAGGCCACGTATCCTTCAACATATTAAAGCAAAGGGCAGTTTCAAGAAGCTAGTCAAGGTGTTAAATATGCACTTCAACTACAACACCACTTGGAAAGTTAGATAATATTTATAGGAGTTACACATGTCATCCTAGACCTATTGAGGTAGCTTCCTAACATTTATATTTTTTTAACTCACATTGACACTTATCTACTCTTTTTCTCCTATGACCTTCTTCTCTTCTCACTCACTTATGTTATATATTGAGCCACTTTTGGCTTTGTAAAGGATCATCCACATAAGTATGGTTAATCCCTATTCATTTAAGACATTGATAAATAAATAACAATATGGTATACATTATCCATTATTTATTTTCAATGTGTTAGTTGATCTTGCTAAGTGATATATTCTCCTCATTAGCATGTTATCCTTGTTTGCATCCGTATTCAGATTTGAAAGTCTATTGTAGGTCTCTTGAGGTGTTATAATGAACTTTTTAGTGAGTTTACTCTCCAATAGTTTCATTTCATGATCTTTTGTTTAGTTCTCCTAGTTCAAGCTTACTTCACAAACCTTGATGAGGAATACTAATGTAATAGGAAGATTTGGATTAGTGTCATTTCAAAATTAGACTTTTGTTTGAAGTGTCATTGGAGTTGGTTGGTAGTGGTCAAGTTAAAATTGGTGCATCACTTCATTAAGATATGTTTAATTTATGTTTTCTCTATTCATTTTCATACAAATGAGCTAGTAGTATAGGTGATGAGCAATCAAGACAAATATAAAGAGATATCCATTTAATTTAGAGGTTTACCCCTACTATAGGTAACCCGTAGGACTAAGGGTAATCCCATGTTGCACTAAATTTGGATAATGCTTGAACTACCTATCTAAGGGTGCATAATTAACTAACAATAATTCTTGTTCTGGTATGCCTAGTGGGACTAGGGTCCAAAAGAGTGGAATAATTATTTGTGTGTTCTTCTTCTTATAAACCTTTGGAGGCATTAAAAAAAATACTAATGGCAACTCTGATTGCAATCACCTAGTTTTATCAGCTGAAGTAATTATTGTGAAAGGAATTTGCAAATATATTTTGTTTTAATCTGATTAATGAAGTTAGGATGGTTGGGTGTGATGATAAATTATACTATGCACCTCCTTATCATCCTTATGATGACCCCAAATATGTACCTCAATAAACATATCGAGTTTACTACTATCCTTATGAGTCATAAAAGTCCTATGGTCAGCCCATTCCCCCTCTCTATGATAATGATGTTTTTGAGAAACCCTACAAAGAAGCCTATGAGGTGTGAACATAGGATTGTAATAGGGGAGATTAGTAATGTGTTACTGAATAAAACAATTCAATCAAAAACACACTAAACTAACACCCTAATCCTATCTCAATGGAGAAACTTAGTTAATAAATAAAAAATTGAAAACACAACTAAAACATGAAATAAATACCATCCTTCACCTTTCTTGGATGCTCTAATATGTGTTTTGTAGTAGTTTTCTTAGTTTTTACTCATGAAGTACACATTAATGAAGTGTGGCTACCTCCATCTCTCCTTGGCAGCTTGTTTGGCTTTGACTTGGCTTGGCTTGGCTCAATGTTTTTGAATTATAACACTAATATGCAATTATTTTTAATGCATTTGGGCATTATAATTTTGGCATAAAATAGCTTAAAATTTAGTAGGCAAGGCCTCCTATTTATATATTTTTGGAATGTTTTAAAATCAACTTAAACCATCCATCTCAAGATGAAGATGTGTGGATAAGGATTAGTTCAATTATGTAATTAAAATTCATAAATGGGCTCATCAATAGTCAGGTTAGAGGGGTATTAACTAGGCATGGATGTCTTAATGAGGCATGGGAGGTATTAATTTAGATATTTGTGGCATTTATGGCTTGTGGATGCCAACCCATAAGATGATGTCATTTGATGTAGTTAATGCCAATTAATTTATAAAAATAAATATTAAAAAATTTTCATGGAAAATTAACTTAAGTTCTTGATTTGATTTAATTATCGTTAAACATGATTAGTCAAATTTGATGCAAAACCTTGTTAATTTGTGCACAAATTAATCAAATTGGTCAAAATGTCATATTATAGGCTCAAAATTTGACTGGATTGTAATTGGAAGTCAATGATAGATGCATTAGAACCATTATCCCATTTAGGATGTTGTTAAATCAAAATAAAAAAGGCATGTGACTCATACAATAAATTTGATAGAAAGAATAATCTAGAGCACCTAAGTTGAAAATTAACATTTTAACTAGAAATGATTTGATCAAAGTTAGCTACTTCATAAATTACATTGCCCCATTTAATGATACTCTAGCCAAAATTAGCACTTGAATATATCAATTTAAACTCATTTAATGTTTTTTAGTATTTTAAGGCCAAATTGTGCACTTTGGTATAAATTGGTCAAAAACCTGATTGAAGGTTATTGGTGGTCAGATTTAGGTGTCTACAGTTTGTTGCTATTTGGGAAGATTTTTTAAAACATAGGAAAAGCAATGTCTTCTCAAATAATTAGAGATAGCCTATATGACAAAAAGAAGATGGTTGATGAAAAATCCCTAAAGAGTGTTTGGGAAGCCTATGATGATGCCCCATTGAGGGAGTTACCATTACATTTGTTGATGGATGGTCCCTTAAAAAAATAAAGAAGAAAGGTTGAATTAACTTGTGGTTGAGATTAATCCAAATCAGAAAATGCTTGCATGTATTGATTTAAAAATGATATTGATTTTCCCAAAGCTGGTTATAAATAGGAATAAAAGTTAAAATAATGATTTATCCATAGGTAGTTATAATCATTAAGGGAACCTGGATTGTTTTTTTATAAAGATGGTTGTACCCTAGTTAGGGATGATTAGAAAGCATAACTCAAATATATAACTTGGAATATATATTAAATATGAGTGGGTGAAAAGTGATGAAAGAGATGAATATAAAAATAAGATTGATCAATATAAATAATTTAGTCATACCTACCAAAGAGGAGATGTTCATCTTTATTAGAAATGATACAACTAGAATGGTCATTAGGTTTATTTGATCAAGGGTGGATGGAAGGATGTGCCAAGGTGTCAAGGAGAAACTTCTATGGCTCCATTAATTGTAGACCTTGAAGGTAATTTTTATTATAGCACATGATGTTATGCATCATGATGTAAAATCATGAAGACTATCCCAAAATATGCACAAGGACTAACTCTAGATCCAATAAATAATTAAAAACAATGTACCAATGATAAAAACCATGATGACAATGTTGACGTACGAATATGGATGGATTCAAGTATGTGTGTGAAAGGAATCAGCAAAAAAAATGCATATACACTGAATCATGGTGAAAATTATAAAAGTAAACAAATAGGCAAGTGAAAAAATAAACAAACAAATATAAAACACATAAATAGACAACTAAATTGAAATAAAAAACAAACAAAAAGCTTGAAAATAAAAAGAAAAATAAATCATCCTAACAATGACCATGCCCTAGTAAGGCGAATTAAGGATAATTGACTAGGATTAGATAGGAAAAATGTTTTTGTATTTTGAAATATTTTAATGTTTTTGGCATTTTGAGGTATCTCAACTCATTAGAGATTGACAAGATACCAACTCAGAAAATAGTGAGATAATTTTGCTTAGGTTTTTTGTAAAATGGTGAAAATGTGGCTTAGGTTTCTCATAAAATAGTAAGAGCATGGATTAGGGGGAATGAGGTGACCACAACATGAATTGATCATGACTTACATAGTCTCTAAATGACCTCAAATCATAATAGTTCCATCCACACAAAAGGCAAGGAAAAACCAACTAGGTCCCAACAAGTTCTCATATCTAGCAAATAGCCAGTCAAATGAAAACAACAATGGAAAGGTGATATGGAAATGCATGATAAACAAATGTTACACCTAGTTTTCCCATAGGTGGTTATATCTAGGATACTATATATTAGATCAATGATTCTAATTTTCCCATAGGTGGTTATAATTAGTAGCAAGATTGGTGAGCACTAATTTTCCCATAGGCAATTATAATTAGGGTCGCATAAAAAAACTTGATATAGGATGGAAAATGAAAATTATTTTTCCAAATTAATTATCATGCTCCTTTCATGGATTATTATTTAAACACAGATTTGATTGATTATTGAAAATTCATTAGAATCCTGCCACAAAAGGTGTGGAAAGAACTAGAGTAACCAAGATCAATATAGGATTGGGTAGGATAATGAAAAAAAGGTTTTGGTATAGATATGAATGGAATGGGAAGATGGCATGGTATTGCTTAGGAGAATGATGGTTTTTGATAGATTGGAAAAAAATGGTAAAAGCATTACCCCTAAATGATGGGGTGAATGGCTAGGATATTAGACAATGACACAAATAATATGGAAAATAAAATGGTATGGAAAATGGAAAATAGATATGTGACAATGGCATGGATATGGAAAATGTCAAATGGATATGTGAAAATGGCATGGTACATGTTTTTGGTTTAAAATTTATTATTAGGTTGGATGTATTTGGCCTAGGTATAGTAAATGGCATATGATCGATTTTTCCTACTGAAGTGGAAATGCATGTCCTAATAAAAAAAGGATACAAAAAAAATACTTCATCATGTTAATTTCCATCCCACACCTCATCTAAATAGCTACTCTATAAAAATTTGGTTGCTGATTTGGATGCTGAAAATGTTGTTGTGATCTTCATCAATCATTGATTTTGATTCCTTAAATCATCGAGAAAAGGTATCTTGGTATCCTCTAAAAATTAAAGTGTGGCCATAGATAGTAGATAGGGATAATGAATGGATTATAGGTTTGAAAATGAAATGGAGTGGTAGATGATAATGGAATGTGTAGAATGGAATGACTATATAATATGTTGTGGGACATTCTTACTAGGCTTGGAAAACTTTCATGAGGGAAGTTTGTTGGAAACTTATCCCCTATTTTTATGGATCTAACCAAAATATCATATTTATTCTCAAAAAAATTATGCAAAAACAAAAATGGATCATGCATGGAAGGCATATTAATAGAGTATGATTTTTGAGGAACTGGTTCTTTGACTATGGGTATCATAGCTATGTAATTTGTGGTTTATTGCTTGTCCTATTCTAAATATGGTGGTTTATTATCCAAATGATTAGCCAATGGATCTTATTTTTGTTCCCTTATTTTGGTACTATAAGAGGGATAATGATCTATCTCATATGCAATATTATCTGCATAGGGGTCTTATACAATTTCTTCTTACATAACCACATTACTAATCCCTAGATTGTACATAATTCCACTACATGTTTAGGAATACATGTTGGGATCCATAGTAAATTTTTTTAATATATAAAAGGAAGAGAGTTATACAAACTAGAAAAAGATAATGTCTAAAAGATGATATTCAAGCTTGGTCTAGATTCATCAAAAGGATAAAAGGTTTATGCAATTATTTGTGATAAAATAAGCTAAAATTAAGTATCTAACATTACATGTCTTATACAAAATTATCAATAAAATATAAATAAAACAAATATACCAAAGTCTAAGGTTAAAGTGTTTTAAATCAATCTAAACTAGGAAAATAAACTGTTGTTAGGTCTTTTGGCCAAACACGGCATCAAAAACTAGACTCAAAAAAGGCATGCGATAGGACTCTTGGCCAAATGGCATAAAAATATAGACTTTGAAATGAATTAAATTTTTAATCTAATGGATTTGAAACACTTCTAATAAAATCAAGGCATTTGAATCTTAGACATGAACTCAATTAAATAGGTATAAGGGATGAAATAAAAGGCACTTAAGGGATAGTTTTTTTTCTCAAAAATAATGGTATAAAACTTGGCTCTTTTGACAAATAAGGTACAAAAATTTGAATCTTGTAACTATGCTAGACAAAGATTCATGAAAGGTATACTCATATTGGATTTGAAAATGTGTACAAACTTGAACTCTATACAAAAAGGTTTATGAAACAATGTGTGAAACATTTTGAAAAGTGTAACAATGTTAGAATACTCAAAAGACATGAAAAAAATTTTGTTTCAAAAACTCTCTAAGGCAAAGATGGTTTCTCACAAATTTGGAATCATAAAACTACCTTTCTTAACTTAAATGACATACATTTCTTCAAAGTTTTGACAATATCTCTAAGGAAAAAAAAAATGTATTCAAATGATATTAATTGAAATATGATGGTAAAACAAAATTTTTTGGTGAATAGACTCAAAGTTCAAGTGCTTAACACAAAATTAATTAAGTATATCAAGTAGTGATAATGATTATGAGTCTTAAACAACCTATAACCGAAATTGGAAATTTAACCTAAGTTCCCTCAAGTTTGATGCAAATGGTGAACCCACTTATCATGTCAACCTTATGAAATTATGTATGTGAAATTTTAAATATAATTGTGCCAAAGTGGATGATATGACTCCAAGTTTTAATGAACTTTAAACAAAGTAAATTGATGATTCACATGGGTAGCATAACACCTCTTTGTTCAAAGGAAAATGAGGACTATGTGTTTTGGTTTGTATCATTTGTTGACATGAAATTATGAATCTAAACAAGAATTTAATCTAGGATAAAACCAACTAATTAATCACTCTTAAGTCCTAAACTGACAAGGTTTCTTGGTATTGTTAGAATCTGTCAATATACGTCATTTAAGAGGGTTTTAGTGTCCATAAAAAAATTAAAATTAACATTATATGGTAGGGTTTTTACACCCCCTTATTTAAAAGGATAATACTATGACATGGACCTTGAGGAAAACCTTGCACCAACAATACTTCCATGACAAGTGGGGATTTGTCTAGGATTTACAAGTTTTCAAATGTCTAGATAGATCAATTACCCAATGAATTTCACATCATGTTGAAAATTAAATGCACTTAAATTGGGTTTCTATGACACTTGTCTTATTTCAAAAAGGTCTTGTCCTTTTTGTAACCACTACATCCATCACTTGATTAGTGTAGTGTGATGTCCAAATTGTAGATATGTCCCATGTGTAACTCCAACACTAGAAGATGGTTTAACTGCTCAAACCTTTAATCCTAGTGGAAGTGGTTAAATTTAGTGCCAGGAGATGAAATCGTAGGTCAAATATTTCCTATATAACTTTTGGGAGGTAATGAAGTCCCCCTTGTAAGGCAAGATGCAATAAAATAAATGACTAATAAAAGAACTTTAGGTTCATTTTAAGATCATCCAAACTATTTTGAGTTTTTGGGGAGTGATTTAGATGACACTGTTTCTATACCTTGTAATAGGATAAATTTTCTATGAGATGGCTCCTTTGATCCCCAAAGTTCTCTAAAAGGGATGGATGGGAGAGCATACATGCACATCTCTTTTCTCTAAAATAATCAATAAGAAAGTTTTGTAAATAGTTAAAGTGATGTTGATTTGTTGCACCAAATTTGAATTTTTTTTCTTAGATTCATTACTATCCCTTTGGCTTTATTACAAAAATGTAAAATATTTCATAAAATAATCACATAAAGTAATAAAAATCTAAGTTCATTTTAAACCCTAATTGAAAATTCAAGACTTAGCTTAGATTCATGATTAAAACACCAAATTAAAAATATTGAAAGATTTATGATGTGTTTTAAGCACTAAATTAAAAGTACCAAAGACTTAGATAGATATTAGGTTCATTTTAGGCACCAATTCATATGTGTGAGAAACATGACATTAATTTTAAGCCAAATTTGAAGTGTGAATGATTTTTGATCAAGTTATTTTTAAACAAAATTTGAAAGGTGTGTGGTTAGTCAAAATCATTTAAATATACTTCCAAACTACCTCCTCAAACTAATAAAACAATATTGAAATGACCTTCTTTGAAGCACTTAGGAGTTTTATCAAATGACCTTAAGAATTTAGCTCTTGGGTTGATAGTCAAGTTGGATTGAAAGGCAAGTTGGGTTGACAAGCGAGTTGGGTCGATAGGCAAGTTTGTTTAATAGGTGATTTGGGGTCAATTTGGAGTAAGTTGGGGTTTATATGGGGTTAAGTTGGAGTCTAGATGGGCTTAGTTGGGGCTCAGTCAGGGTTGAGTTGGGCTGAGTTGGGGATGAGTTGGGGCCAAGTTGGGGTCAAGTTGGGGTCAAGTCAGGGTGAGTTGGGTCATGTTGGCATTGAGTTAGGCCAAGTTGGGGTCAAGTAAGGGCAAGTTAGTGCTGAGATGGGGCCTAGATGGGGTTAAGTCAGGATGAGTTGGGCTGAGTTGGGGTCGAGTTAGTGTCAAGTTGGGGTGAGTTAGGATGTGTTGGCTATATAGTCAAGCTAGGTTACACAGTCCTAAGAACAAAATTATGGCTTACAAAAAAATGGATTTTTTCTCAAATATTTACCTTTTTGCCTCTATAATCTAAAATCCTACATGAAAATTCTTACTAGGATACTTGTAGGTGTAATTTGACCAAATTTGTGATGCTAGGTCCCATTAGGCATGCCATTTATGAACATAGGATTGTAATAGGGGAGATTAGTATTATGTTAGTGAATAAAACAAATTAATCATAAACACACTAAACTAACATACTAAGCCTATCTCAAAGGATTAGCTTAGTTAAAAAAACAAAAATGGAAAACACAACAAAAAAATGAAATAAAGACCTTCTTTCACCTTCCTTGGATGCTTTAAAATGCTTTTTATAGTGGCTTACTTAGTTTGTGCTCATGAATTTTGCATCAATGAAGTGTGGCTACTTCCATCTTTCCTTGGCACCTTGTTTAGATTTGACTTGGCTTGGCTTGGATCAACATTTGGGCATTAAAAAATTAATATGAAATGATTTTTAATTTATTTTGGAATTATATTTTTTTCATAAAAGAACTTAAAACTCAATAATCAAGGACTCCTATTTATGGATATTTAGAATACTTTAGAATCAACCTGAACCATCCATCTCAAGATGAAGATGTGTGGCTAAGGATTAATTTAATTATGTTATTAAAATTCATAAATAAGCTCATTAATATTTGGTATAGAGGGACATTAACTAGGCATGATGGGTCTTAATGAGGTATGGGAGGCATTAATTCAGATATTTGTGGAATTTATGGATTGTGGATGCCACCCCATAGGATGATGTCATTTGATGATGTAGTTAATGAAAATAAATTTCTAAAAACAAATATTCTATAAGTTACATGGAAATTAACGTAATATTTTGATTTGGTTTAATTAGCCTTAAACATGATTAATCAACTTTGATACAAAACCTTGGCAATTTTTGCATAAATTAATCAAATTGGTCAAAATGTCATATTATTGGCTCAAAATTTGAATATATTATAATTTTAATTTGATGTTGAAATAATTGAAACCATTATCCCATTTAGGATGTTGTTAATGAAAAATAACAAAGGCACATGTCTCTTACAAGAAATTTGATAGAAAATAGCAATTGAGAGCACCTAGGTGAAAAATTAGCATTTTAACTCGAAATGATTTGATCAAATTTAGTTGATTCATAAATTAAATTTCCCCATTTAATTATACTCTATCCAAAATCAGCATTTTAATTTATCAATTTCAACTCATTTAATGTGTTTTAGTGTTTTATGCCAAATTGTGTAGTTTGGTGGAAATTGGTCAATAGCCTGATTAAAGGTTATTAGTGGCCAAATTTATATGTCTACATAAGGAAGGATATCAAGAATAATACCAATAAGTGTCTTCCTATTAACCTAAATATTATTACTATCATCATTATAATCCATATCAATCTCAATATGATCCCTACCAGCCTTGTCAAGAGGAATCAGATGATGCCATTGATTGGGAATAAAGGTAGAAGGCCTTAGAAGCTCTAATTAGGCAATCTAATAAACATTTTGAAGCTCAAGAAAAACCCTACTATATCCCTCCCTCATCCTCCTATTGTGTTTCCATCTCAATCTCAATCCTTGTTGGTACTCACGATAAATATGCTAAAATCAAAAAAAGTGATGAGAAAATTGGATAACAAACTTGATGTGATCCCTATTCATCTCATAGAGAAGTTGAGGAAGTTGGTTCAAATTTTTATGTATAAGTGGATGTTAGTTGAAGAGGAAGACCACTATGTGATGAATAATAATTTAAATGAAATTAGATGTTGTATCCCATGGTAGATAGATATATTAGAGAGGTGGGAAAGTCAAGATATTGAGGATCAAATTCTATTTGCTGAAGATCCTCAAAAAGACTATATAATAAATGAGAATATTATTAAAGAATATGTGTCTCTCATTACTCAACTCAACTTTGTTATCTTCACAAGGATTCATTAAATAAGCCTCCATCTCCAAGCCCATTCATGAGCCATCTAATACACCTCATACTTTCTCTCCAACCCATGAACCTTTCCATCACCCTCCCACCTCATCCCTTCTTAAAGGAGAAGCCATACTTTGGGAGATAAGTGAAGATAAAACTAAATTTGTAGCTGACAAAGAATATCAATCAAGTATATATGATGAATGTTTCAGTATAGGTACTCCCCTTAGTGAAGATAAACACAAATCAATCTTATTCAGTGATGAAATAAAAGATCAATATCAAGTTGTAGCTGCCATCAAGATATTAATCAAGACATGAAAGATAAGGTGCTTTAGAAGAACATAATACCAACTTAGATGGTTGAGAATCATGAGAAATATTAAGACGTTTAATTTGAAAAAAACATTAGATTTTGAAACTACTATCGACTCCATAGATCAATATAACTTATGTCAAAAGTTTAATGAGATATATGATGAATATGAAGCCCTTAAAAGTACTACATATATTGGTGGTAAATTTAAACAAACTCTTGTAGATGTCTTGTCTCTTCATGTTTTGTTTGAAAAATAAGATC
The DNA here is from genome assembly GCA_037957365.1 of Torreya grandis. NCBI lineage: Eukaryota > Viridiplantae > Streptophyta > Pinopsida > Cupressales > Taxaceae > Torreya > Torreya grandis. The sequence continues at coordinate 1,453,649 of JARHVA010001882.1, read as the reverse complement.
TTATGCCACCTAAAATTTTTCAAGTTATATCCAACATTTAAGTTACAAACTATTCAAGTAATCAGGTTGAATTTAACCAAGTACAAAATAATTAAGAAGATGACTTTAAAGATGTTATGGTTATTGAAGAGAAAGAAGACAAATGTAATTAACAACAACATATTAAGCTACTTCATGATATTAAATGCCTTTTCAAGGTTAAATGTCAACTTTATAATGAGTTTGAATAAAATGTCCTCATGGAGGACAATGATGAAGATTGGATGGAGTATATAAAGCTCTGTAAAGAGCTTGATTAGCTTGCAATAGTTGGTAATAAGTCTGAATATATTCTTGAATATGCTTTATTGTTTTAAGGAAAACATGATAATATTCAAATTACCAAGATTTAGGTTGACTCTATAATATAAGAGGTGACCATTATTAAGACAAGTAAAAACATCAAGATAATTTATGAGAATATTATTGAAATAGAAGAAGATTTCACCTTCATATGTGACATGTTTACAACTACCATTATTTCATTTGAAAGCATGTCAAGATGAGTGGCAAGCATGAAGGTTTTGAAGACATCAAGAACAAGGTTCAAAATCCAATTTGCTTCACATCCTCCTTAATATCATGGATCAAGAAATGATACAAGCTTCCCCTTTGATCCAAGAGGAAGGAGTTCTCTTCAATTTAGTTATGTATAGTTTAGTTTGCTTATATTGTTGTTATGCTCATTAAATGATTGATATCATTTGTATGTGTCTTGTTATTTTATTGGTATCTAATTTTATTTATTTGGTGTGTTTTTAAGGTTAATCATTTTGTCAATTCATGTCCAAGTTCCATTCAAATCTAAAACTGAGTGTAGGATACTCCATTACCTAATGGACATGTAAGGCTACTATTTCTATTAGCATTATAGACATGATACCCCTATGAATCACCATGAATGTCGATGAAATTTGACCCTAATTAAAATTGTTCACCACCTATATATTAAAAACTTACATGTGGTCTTCTCATGATCATGTCATGTTGTATATGGTCCACATAGTCTTCATATAACCTTGTTAGCATTATTTAAGGTTAGTTTGGAGAAGTTAAAGTAATGCCATATTTTGGTAATATTGTGGTCTAAGCATGTCATGTAGAGGTAAGTCATGGTAAGGTTATGTCATAGGTATTAGGCATTAATTAATGTTGTTTTATTTATTAATCATCTTATAACAACATTTCATGATGTTTTGGAATGTCTAAGGTTCATGTATGGTCTTAGAGGTAGTAAATATGATTTTGGCTAACATTTATGTATGTCAAAAGTATATATAGATATAAATACATAATATACCCCTTACAAAGAGCTTGGACCAGTTACACAACTACCACACCTCTTAGAGAATCAGAATAAAGTATTATTCTTGGAATTCAACACCAGCTTAAGGAGTTAAAGAAGTTGTATGGACTTATTGAAGTCATGTGAAAGTGAAAAGTGATTCAGAACATCCCTTTAGCTTATATAGGTAAAAAAAAAAAATTGGAATGATTTTTAAACTGTAACAACTATAGAAAACCATATCTCTCTTCCATCGCTCAATTCACAAGTTAGTGAAGGCCAAATTCAATTAGATAGTACTGGTTGTATAGGTAGAGTTGGGAGATATTATTTTATCCAAATTTTAGGACCCATATTGGATTATAATTTATGAAACTATTAGTTATAGTTTTATTATTAGCTTTGTGAACAATCGATAAGAACCCATATTTCTTTTTAAAGTCTTAAAACCCCACAGGCTGACTTTGGTGTAATTCTAGAATAAAGTGTTTATTCATGGATACATGGAACTAATTGAAATTAGTTATTAGATGTTTTTATATTACTTAAAAACATTCATTAATCCTAGTGGGACATGTGGATTGTCCTTGGGAAAGCAAAGTCTCTCTTATGCATTATCGTCAAATGACTATCATATTTTTATTTGTTTTTGAGTTATTTAGGTTGTACAGTGTATCTAAGTGGTTATACATGGTCCTCTACCCTTCTCTCAATCCACTCATGAATTCTTAATTAGATAGATATTATGTAAAAGTCCCAAATTGTCATATCTTAATTCATTATCTTAGACTATGTTCATGCATAATAGAGTGATTTGAGTGATTTTGAATGTGTATATTAAGGATATTGAGATTTTTTTTGCCAGTTAAATATGTTGATGCAATGGATGTAGTGGTATTTGATTCATAACATTCATGTTGCACTTTTAAATATTTAAATCATAAAGATTGTAGATTTAACCAAGAGGTCCATAGGTCTGTAAATTCAAGGAAATTCATGTTGTTAATGTCTAATGTTGATCATTTAGGCATGGAAAAACTATGGTAGTTCAATTAGTTTGTATAGGTCATAGACTAAGAATATCTCCAAGCACCTAGATTAAGAAGTTGACAAGCCAAGCTAATAACCCTAAAAGATTCATCATATAGGAATGTGGGCCTTGAAATAATGGAAACAAAGGTTTTGAATGTGATTTGAAGATGTTATGTGTTTGAAGCATATCCATTGAGAGTATAGGTGAAACAGTGAGCTCTTCAAACTTTTTTCTAATACGTTAGTTCATTATTTAGGCATCAATATAGAATTCATAGAGCAATCAAACCACAACAATAAACATATAGACATAACACATGATATAGGTGGGAAACCCTTAAAGAGAAGGAAAACCATAATGATCACTACATGGACTATATCTTCTAAAAAATAAACTCAATGAGTCAACAATATTTCTAAGCACCAACTCATCTTGAGGCATTGACACCAAATAGTTAAGCACTAACTTCATAAAAAGGTTTAGCAAGCACCCACTTGATAAGAAGCACTAACACCTTGATTTTTAGACACCAATATACAAGAGGTTTCAACCCCTTTTTCCAAGAACCAACTTAGTAGCTTCATATTATCTACCTTTATCAATTGCTTTTGTCAACAAGTGATGGTACAATTCTACTCTCTACTTATAAATTTTAGATAAATTATATTATTTTTCTACTCATCACTCTTAGAATAATTCTAATATTTTTATGGTCTCATTAAATAATCAATCAAATAAAAAAATTAGTCTCTCTTTACCTAATCTTTATTTCAAAATATTTTGTCCTCTCTACCTCCTCTACTAATCTCTTTTACATGATTTTGCATAATCTAGGGTTTATCTTCATATGAATCATTAGATGATTCCATAATTAGGACTCTTTGGACATGCCTTCCTCAATGTAACTCTGATATGATCCTTAATGAATTATATTTTGATATGTTTCATATATCAAAAGTACAATTTGATCTTGCTTATATACAAGACAATGATCAATAGTCTCTTGAAAGTCAGTCAAACAAAACTGTACAGTTGGTTATGAAATGATTTATTCTATTTTGAAAATATAATTATCATTAGATTATATAAAATCTTACTCAAATAAGTTGTCCCGAGTGAAATGAAGCTAGGATAGACCAATAAATAATTGGATTACATTTAGTATCAGTCTAATGAAGCTTGCATTAGTCTTGATGTAGTTCGTAACAGCTCTGATGTAGTCTATATTAAACATAATGTAATTCATAGAAAAATTAATGTAGTCCATAGAGACTATGATGCAGTTAATAACATCTATAATGTAGTCTATATAAACTTTTATGTATTTTGTAGTAACTTGGATGTATTACATAGCAACTATGACGCAATCTATAGCAACTCTATTGCAGTCTATATCAACTCTGATGTAGTTCATAACAACCAATACAATCCATAGTAAACTTGATGCAGTCTATAGAAATTGGTATAAATTCTTTAACATCAATGACAATATTATTTATTAAAGAGAAAAACCTTTGACATAAATGACAACATGTGAACAAACACTCCCTTTGTCATTGATGGCAAACCTTTACAAGATGATGACATAAGCATATTTTATCATATAATGAAAATAAATTTACTCTAGAACTTGACCTCAATTTATTCTTTCCCATATCATTTCTTCACGAAAGGTAACTTGACAATAGATACATAACTTTCTATTTCTATCCCTTATACAAATATCTCTACTTTTACACAATGTTTCCATAAAAATAGTCATCTTGTTAATTCTCCTCCTATCTTAAAATTCTCTCCCTTTGACATCAATCGCAAAGGGATGCACAACCTCAAATATATTGGATCCCAAATAAAGTGTTACTTATTTAAAACTAATAATATTCATCTTCATTTCCTTGATGAGATTTACATAAACTCATCCATAGAAAAAATGCAAGATGTTGCTTTCTTCCACTTGAATGTCTTTTGCATATCATAGAATATTGACTCTTAATCCTTGGAGATAAAATATACCCAGAGGTTATCCCCCTCCTTAGTCCATACATTTCTTAGTGACTAACATAAGAAGTAATTACTCCCAATTATTACCTTAAGAACTCAAATATTTCCCTTAGAATAAGTTTTGTAAAAACGTCTGCAACTTGTTCTTTTATGGTTACATACTCTAGTTTGACAATCTAATTAGCTACCTTCTCCCTTATAAAGTGATACTTGATTAGAATATTCTTAGTACTAGAACTCATGATTGTATTCTTATAAGTGTTAATGGAAATGGTATTTTAATAAGATATAGAAATTTAACTATCATTCTTAATCTTAAAATCACTCAAGGTCTATTTCATCCATAAAACTTGTGTGCAACATGATGATGTTACTATATACTCAGCTTCAGCTATTGACAAGGAAATTGATGGTTGTTTCTTACTCAACCATGACATATGACTATTTATAGGAAATAAATAACCACCACTTATTCTCTTTCTATCATCAATGTTGTCTGCCCAATCTTTATATGTATATGTTATTAAAGTGAAATCCTTAGCTTTTGAGTACCACAAATAAAATTCCATAGTACCTTCAAGATAACCAAATATATTTTTGACTACTTGTGTGTCTCTTTTGGTTTTGATTGAAATATGTCCACTAGACCTACTAGCTACATGATATTAGGTCTTGATGCATTACTATACAATAGACTTCCAATCATAGATCTATATAGGATCTGATTGAATTTTGATGACTTATCTTCTTAACTCAACTTGTAATTTATTTTCATTGGTGTAATGATTGATTTATAGTATTTGATATCAAATTCTTCAACATTTCCTTAATGTACTTAACATGAGATATGAATATTCCTTATTTTATTGAATTACATACAATAAAAGAAAAATTGACAATTCCACTAACATAGACATCTAAAATTATGATTGCAATACTTCTATGAACTCCTTAGACATCTTGTCATGGTCACTACCAAATATAATATCATTAACATACACAACTATAATTAATTTATGCTCACCTTATATTTCGATGTAAAGGTTACTATCAATAACACCTCTCTACAAACCTTAATCAAGCAACTATCTATTAATTCTTGCATACCATGCTCTAAGGGCTTGTTTTAGCCCATATAATGATTTATTTGGCCTACATACATAGTCCGTATTTCATGATAAAGAGAAACATTCAAATTTCTATTTATACACTTGTTTTAAATTTCCATTAAGAAATGTAAAATCTGTATCCATCTGATATATATTGAAATTATTAAAATTGACATATGCCAAAAATATTATTATGGCTTCTAATATTACCATAGATGCAAGAGTTTATTTGAAGTCAACACCTTCTAATTTAGCATAAGATTTACATACTAGCATTGCTTTATTTATTTTGAATTGACCATCTTCATTAAAAATTTTCCTAAAAAACCATTTGGTTCCAATGACATTCTTGTCCTTAAGTCTGTGAATAAGTTCCAAAGTCTCATTTTTCTCAATCTAATTGAGATCTTCCTAAATAGAATTCACCCAATCCTTATCATTTATGGATTCTAAAAAATTCTTAGGTTCTATCTTTTAAAATAGAGAAAATTTTACTTTTTTGATGTATTCATAAATCTTATCCTAGTTTTCACTCCAACATCAAGATCATGAATGATCTAACTTACTACATGATTTTAATGAATGAATCTAGAATGTTCCCTTGTATCTTCCTATTTATCTTTTTTAAATTCTTTTTCTACTCATGATGTTATTTTTTCTTTCTTAAATTCAAACTCCTCTGCATAAACTCTTGGTTGTGTTCTGACCTTCTTAGGTATGGTTTCATCCACTCTAACATGTTTAATCTCCATAATCTTCTGTAGTCTCTTGTCATATCATATATATGTATAACTAACTAAATACTATCCAAGGAAGATGACTTCATCAGCCCTTAAATCAAATTTTCCTAGATCCTCTTCATCTCTTGATGAAACATATGCTTCTAAACACTCTAAAGTGTTCCACTAAGTTTGGTCTGCCTTTAAACATTTTATATCGAGTCTTATTCCTATTTATTCTCATTTGACCTTTGTTTATAATGTTTAATACTATGTTTACAACCACTCTCCAAAATCTATTAGATAATTTGGAATCATTTAAAATTATTCTAGCCATTTCTTGAATAGTCATGTTCTTCATTTCTACCACACCATTATTTTATGGTTTCCTTACAGCCAAAAACTATCCCTTGATTCCATGTTTTATACAAAAGTCATTAGAATCATTTAAATATAATTATCCTCCTCTATCATATCTTAAACACTTGATTTGTAAGTCCATCTCATTCTTAACTAGAACCTTGAATGCCTTGAAATTATCTAGAGCCTCATATTTATTCCTCAAGAAAGAAACCCAAGTCATTCTAGTGTAATCATAAATAAGAAACATGAAGTAACTTTCACATTGAATACTTTGAGTTCTAGTTGGACCACATAGATCTGCATGAATCAAATCTAATGATTTTGTAGTTGAATATTCTTTTCTCTTGACCCTTCTTCTTGTTTGTTTCTATGTTGGCATGCCTTACATAGGGTGTTTGAAGGATTAGTCATCTTGGGAATGTTCCTAACTAATTTCTTAGTACTTATCAAATTTCATATGTTCCATTATTCTATGCCAAATCTAGCTCTCATCCACTTGATTCATTGAACACCTATCCTTCTTGATCTCATTCAACACATATAAATTATTTATAGTCTTATTAACATCTACTACCAATCTTCCTAAACTTTCTTTTCTTATTTCACATACTTTATGATGAAAAGTTAGAATATATCTTTGATTTCACATTTAACTAATACTCAACAAATTATGCTTCAATCATTTTACATATATACACATTATCAATTTTATTTTTCTCATTTTCAAGACTTAGTATTCCTTTGCCAACAATATTAGTTATTATATTGTCTACAAACTTAACTTTACCTTCATAAGTCTTCTTCAAAGATATAATTTTTTTCTTGTCACCAATCATATGGCTTGAACAACCACTATCAATTTATCATTTCAAACTCTCATCTTGAATGTGAAAATAAGCTTGTGATAACATGGATTCTTATTCCTTTGGACCATAATTTTCTTCCTCCTTTTTCATTATTTTAAAAGGTTCTAACATTTTATAAATTTGAGCATACATCTTCCTATTTTCACTAAGGGATTTTTCATAACCTAGTTTATAGAATCCTACAATATGTCCAAGTATATTACAATTGTAACAAATCACACTATTTATATTGATATCTAACCCTTGTATAAATAAATTTGAGAATCATTTTGTAAATCCATGAATATTCATATCACTTCTCAATGCATGATTGTTTCTAGCATTTGATCTAAAATCTACATATCTATGTCCAAATTTATTATAAAAAAATAGTATCCATAGAATAAATTCATGTACCTTACTGCATTAGGTTTCCTAATAAGAAAATATCTCTAAATATTGTTTAAAGTCATATTAACTTTTTTAATCTTTGAGAGGATCGATAATCTTCTTGACCTATCCTGACCTCTGACTATCATTCACAATCTGAGATTTCTTGAGAGCATAAACATATGTCATTAGATTATTGATATTTTTCTTTTCCTTTGTACTCTTCTATTCATATATGTATCCAAGGCCTATTATGATGAGAGGTGACATTTGACTATTCAATATGTCATTAAGAATTTCATTATTCTTTTCAAGTTTTGATAGTTTTTCAATTTGTTGTGAACTATTCCAAATCTGACTTCAATGAACCTATTTAACATTTGTACTCATTACGATCTTATTGCTTAGACTTTAGACTTGCATTTTATTATTATAACTAAGTCTTGATATTTTTTATGACCTCTTCAAATTCCTTGTCACTCTTAGTTATCTTAGTTTTTAAGATACATATTTGTTCTTCATGACTTTTGATTAGAGACATCAATTTTTGGTCTTTCTTTATTTTAATTTTCAATTCATTCAAAGCACTGATAAGTCATACCTCAAGATCAACCTCAACCTCTTATTAATCCACTTCTTCTTCATCCATGAAGACTTGTTATTTTAAACTATTCCCATCTTCAACTTCAATGGACATGAACCAAACTTCATCACTTTTATGGTTTAAACTGTAGTCATCACTATCTAAGATATTTTATCACTAACTTCAAAAGAGTTGTCTTCTTTATAATGTAGACTGATTTTTTTATTAAAGAACATTTTAGTGTAGTCACCTTGCTTCAAAGTTTTATTATTCTTGTCATACTTTTCATAATTCTTATTCTCTTCACTATGTTCATCATCATCATCATCATCATGTTTTTTCTTTGGAAGACACTTGGCATCAAAATGACAAATCCTTCCATAATTAAAAAATTTAAATGGTAGCATGCCTTTGTACCTACAAAAAAAAATTCTTGGTTTCCTCACAAATAAATATTTATTTTTGTATTCATCCACAAAAATATCATTATTAATTTAAAACTTTTTGATTTATGTTTTTTATGTGACTTTGAATGCTACTTCCTTTTTGGAAGATCTTTCATCATCAGTCCTCATCTCACAGGTAGTAAGTATTCTATGAAGTTAATACATTTATAACTTGTTTAAGTATTTTACTTATTTAATTGATGAAACCTTTGAGTCAAATCTTTGGGTTTATGATCTTATAAATTTTAAATAATAGTTGACTCATTAACCTGTTCTCCTAGACTAATTATGATGCAATATTCTCTTAATCCTTCATATTTATACCTTAAAATTATCTTCTATAGATATAAATCTTTGCCAATTTTACCTTAGTGTCACCTTCATAGATGATCTATAATTTGTCCCAAACTACCTTAGTTGATTTGTATTATATCACCTTAACAAACTCAGATTCTTACAATCTACACAATATAGAATTCATAGCCTTTGAATTATTATAACTTGATTTCTTTCCTAAAAAATTAATTGGAGTTTGAGAGATAGTATACCCATCTACAAGGGACTGTTAAAGTTCAAACTCAAGAGCCATCAAATATGTCTTCATTATAATTATCTAAAAGGCATAACTGGTTTTAGTGAACAAAAGGATCTTGTTTGTTGAAAACCCTTATTGTAATTGATGATTAGACATTATGATTCTTAGGATATACATTATAAATTTCAAGTCTAACCTTGATGGACCTGCTTTGATACCAATTATTGCAAGCACAACCATTGGTAATGGGGATAAATTAGTGATCTCTTAAAACTTTCTTATAATAGTTTAGTTCATTAGTTAAGAATCAATATAGAATCCATAGAGAAATAAAACCACAACAAAGAACATAATGACAAAACACATGATATAGGTGGGAAACCGTTAAAGGGAATAAAACCCATAATGATTATTACATAGACTACTTATTGTAAAATCAATATGCAATGAGTCAATAATATTATTGATCACCAATTTAGCTTGAGACACAAACCCCAAGTAGTCAAGAAATAAATTGATAAAAGGATTCAAAAATCACCCACTTGTCAAGAAGCACCAACTCCTTGATTTGTAAAAACCAATCTACCAGAGGCTTTAACCCCCTTTACCAAGCACCAACTCAATAGCTTCATATCATCCACTTTTATCAGTTACTTTTTTCAACTAATGATGGTTTAGTTATGATCTCTCTTATTATCGATCTCAAATTCATTCTATTATTTTTTTTATCATCACTCTTAGATTCATTATTTTGATTTGCTTCTCTCTTTCTCTACTCAATAAAATTGCCACATTAGGCTCTCTTTATTTTGTCTTTATGTCAAAAGACCTTGTCCTCTCTACCTCCTCTAATCATATCTTTTAGATGATTCTATATACTCTAGGATTCATCTTCATATGAATCATATGATGATTTCATACTCACACCTCTCTAGACATTTATTCCTCAATAGACCTCTTCTCTTCTCCTTGAAAAAAAAATTATATGTTTCATATCTCAAAAGGATAATTTAGTATTTTTTATATACAAGATAATGATCAAGATTCTCTTTAAAGTCGGCCAAAAAAAACTCTATAGTTGACTTTCAAATGATTTATTATCTTTAAAAAAAAATCTCATTAGCTTCTATAAAATCTTGCTTAAATAGGTTAGCTTGAGTGAAATGAAGCTAGGATAGACTAATCAATAATTAAAATACATTTAGTGTAAGATTGATGAAGTCTATAGTAGTCCTTATTTAATTCATAATAGCTATGATGTAGTCTGTAGTAAACCTGATGTAATCTATAACAACTATAATGCAATCCATATCAACTCTGATGTATTTCATAGCAAGTCTTATGTAGATTGTAACAACTCTGATGTAGTCCTTAGTAACTTTGATACATATATATCAAATTTATTCAATCCATATGAACTATAATTTATTCCATAGTAACTATAATTAAGTATATATAAACTCTAATGAAGTCTATAGTAACTGATGTAATCCATAGTAAACCTAATAAAGTTCATAATAACTCATAAAAACTCCTTGACATCAATGATCATATTCTTCACTTAATAACAAACCCTTTGACATCGATGATAACATATAAATATATATGGACTTAATATTATAGTGAGATTTATTTCTTGATGATGGTTTGGCCACCATAAGATACCAATGACCTAGTTGAAGAGGCCTAAGTCAAACTACATACTTTGATTCCTTAAATAGTCGCCTACAACCAACCAGGTGAGATAATTTTCTTTGGACATTGATGATTAGTGAAGTATATAATTCAAGGGATTAAAAAG